>JARHVA010000024.1:667500-872500 GCA_037957365.1 Torreya grandis
AGATAAATTATCTTTGATTTCCTCACATATATAGTGAATGAGTGAATTGGTGTAGTTATTGATGTAATTTGAGTGAAATTTAGCTTTAAGAACCCAATTTTGACCATAAAGGATGTAATTTGGATCTCCTAGCCCTAATATCGTAAACAAATAAACTAAATAGTCCATTAGTTTAATTCAAAGGCAATCAAGTTTAATTTGAGCCCCTTCAACCTAATTATGACTGTAAAATGTGATTTGGGCCTTAATTACCTCCAATTTCATTAGAGAATGCATCAAAGAATCATCTATTTCAAATATTAATGCAAGTTTGACACATATAGGATATGGTTTGAAGCTCTACAAACTCCAATGTAATCTTGTAATAAATGAAATAGTGTATTGATTCAATTGTGAAGGCAATTAGGGTAAATATGAGCCCCTAAAACCTAATTAAAACTTTATGATGTTATTTGGGTCTAAATTGGCTTTGATTTCATCATAGATTGAGCCAATTAGTCAAATGGTGCAATGAATGACATGATTCTAGAAAAATTGAGCCACATTCAAAAATAGTTTGAATTATACACGGTGTGATTTTGAGTGAAATTGACCCTAATGTTATCATATAATTATATTGACCATTGAAATTGAATAACTATCTAGTTTGACCTAATTTCAAATATCTCACTATCTAGTCTATTCAATTATTCAAATTCAACTATGACCAATGAACTAAATGGGAAAAGGTCATATAAGGGTGTATTTAAAAATCAATATAATGTTAAAAATTAAAATTAGAAGAATAAATTAAAACAAAAAAAATGATTATTCAAAAAATCATTAGAGAGATTAATTCACAAATGACATAGAGACACAATAAAACATTTAATATTAGAATAATTTCATATTCATATGGCAGCTTAAAACCCATAGCTTCTAGAGATCTAAACATTATTAAGGCTTGTAATCCCATGAAAATAGGAAATAAGCTTGCATAGGTGGTGGATATATTCAACCCTATGAGATTCAATAAACCCCCAAAACACTAGATTTGAATTTTTTTCACCTCTCTTTAGTGCCCTAGTAGAGGAATTCATACTACGTAGCTATGAAAACAATGTTGATAGATGCAAACATACTTTTGGATGTAAATCTATATTTATATCCTTAAAATTACCCATCTAAAGGAATCATATAAAATGGAAGAATAATGTAAGGAAAATAATTAAAAAAATAAAAAGATAAGATAGTTTAGTCATTGTATAACATCCAAACCTCCAATAAGGGGAATTTATATAATTAAAATAACATAACAGATCATAAATCCATGTAGTTAATCAAAATTTTAATAAATCAAAAATATAATCATTCAAGAAAAAATAAAGTTGAAATATAAAATTCATGAATGCTAAGTTTAGACACATCCTTCCATAAAAGGTTAAAAAGGCATTAGTTATTATCTTGGGAATATTTTATCAAAGATTGGGATTAAGAAATAATTTTAATCTAGATTAGATAAATTACTAAGTAAAATAAAAATTTATAAGATGTGAAATAAAGATACTAGATTAATTTGAAACTTATTAATTTTAAAATTTGTTAAATGGGGTAAGAACTAAGAAACATAACTTAGTTTAGACTTGTATTTGATATATTATTGAATGGACTATGTAATATGTTGTGGATTTGTGTGAGGTCACTATGAATCAAGAACAAGGCTTTGCATCTACCTAAGATAAGGCCATACTACTTAGATAAGGTCGACCTACACTAACATCTATAGGGTACATTAGCATCTGGTGGATTTTTTCTCCTTATGTATAATTTGGATTAGTGTGCCTTCACTTATAGGTCCTTTATGTGTGATTAGGTTTGATCGATCGACTCCAATAGTTGTTGTGTACCTTCTTCTTCAATTGAAACCCTATTTTAATAGAATATGAAGAGTGAATAAGACAAATGGGAAAAAGGGGTTAGTGAATAAATTTATGTTTGAGCTTAGTACCCCTTATATTGAGTACTACCTACATACAAATACTCTAAAGAGGGATCAAACTACATTTAATTATCCCATGCTATGGTGTTGTGTGTCAAATACTAGTGTAATGTTATATTATGGTGTAATCTTGGTGTGATTAATTGCTTAAAAAATTATTTAGGAACTTGAAATGGTATTCAAACTTAGATCATTTCTCTTTGGGTTGTAGGGATTGTAAATTGGGAAGAATTGATGGGTTTTTTCTCAATGTTATGTGATATATTTTAATGTTTTTCATCATAGCAGATCTAGTGAACAAATGGTTATAAAATGTAGATTTATATTTATATTTTTAGAATTTTATCAAATGAAACTTGAAAAATATGAGGGATGACCCACTATGGTAAATTTGAATTTGATAAAATAGTCATTATTTGGCTATAGGATAAAATGGGTAGCTTTAAACGCGATTGATGAGTAGGATTTTCTTGAAGGGGGAGCTTTGTCTAATCAATAGGGACAACTGAGCTAGAAGCCTGAATAAGTCATATAGTGAGTATACGATATATGGAATGATGAATATGAGTAACTAAAAAATAAATGTTGCTTTAGGACAATGGGTCATTTGCCTATAAGTAGAGGTATAGTGGTATAACACCATGTAATTGAGCATGGGATAGGTGTGCATAACGAGTGGTCAAAAGTGTATTATTTTTTATATTAGATGTTAATCTATGTGTCTATAGGGATAAATTATGATATAGTCAATCACTACATAGATAACACTGCCAATTATGTTCCTAAAATTTCCTTATTATCCACTCATTTCATCCACAAAATTGATTGCGTGTGTCATATTTTAAAGCTTAGATGTTTCATTTTAATCCCCCCTTCATTTTTTCCACAAAATCTGCCTAGCTTAAATGTAACGTGTGGGGTATTTTATTTTTTATTCCTTTTTTTCTTGAATATCACAAAGCCATGTCCCTCTTAATTTTTCTTTTCAATTGATCTAGGGATAATGAATAAAATTATCACACCTAACTTCTTCAAAACTATTAGACTATTGGGTGTTTGCTCAATATGTTTGTGCTCTTTTCACTAAATGAATGACTTTTTATTGTGGCCGTCACTTTATGCTTTAAGGTTTAATTCAATGGTAATGCATCATTCATATTGGATTAAGATAATTTTTCTTGAAATGTATCCCCATTTTTATTCATTTTAATAAATTCATATTTAGGTGGCCACAAAAATCCTTATTTTATTATTACATAGTCAACTATATAATGATTCTCATTAAAATATAACTAGTTCATTTGTGTTTGTGCCTCTAATTCATGATATGCTAGTACCCATGGGATGATATGCTATATAAATAAACTATATACGTGGTGATCCAAGCTTATCATGGAGTGTCGGTTATCATTGAACTCATTGTTGAGACTCTAATGGGTTGAATTAAATTCCACCCTAATTGATAATATACAGATCTTATACCAACTCAAATTATATATGTACAATGTTATTATCATACCTATCATTTGCATAAAAAATAGATACATGAAAATACCTCTATGGTATGATAAGGGTGAATAATAATATAAATAATAGATGACATAAATAAATAAAACAATATCACATCATGGGATTCATATTTCAATAATAATTTAAATGGCACTTCATTATTATACCAATGATGAACATAAGATTACATTAAATAATAAGTTGTTTACATGTTGTATCTCATAGCTACATGTAATAGTATGTGTCCACAAGCACATGTTCTAATATATAAATATCATACTCAACATATATAGTATAATTTAAATAAAATTTCAGCATGAAATGATAATAAGATATATAAGTATGTACACAACAATAGCTCTGATGAAGACTTCCAAGATCTACAAAACACAGGTCTCAAGGAAGAGCACTACAAAGTAGAGGTATACATTTAGTATCTTGTCTATTATGTCCAACACACATTTAGATTAAGACTAATTCCAAGTATAGTTAGTAGTCTAAAATTCACATAGCGTAGTATAATTAGTTCCAAAGCCTAAATCTAATTCAAATATATTACAATCACTAGTTGTGGCATTTTTCATATCACTTTGTCATTTTATTACTTTTTCAATCTCTTTTCATGATTTTAGTTTATATTTTTAGCACATTAGGGTTCTAATATAATGTCTAGGAATATATTACGCTAGATCCCATTTGCACAACCTGTTTTATTATTTTATTATGTCTTCCTACCCTAGTGTTCACTTTTAGGTAAAACATGATCTAAAACTTGTATTATATCATATTTGTTTCTTTAAAATTTAGTAGATTAATTTTAATTTCAAGTAGTGTTCTTATGTTATTTCAATATAATATTTATATCTTCTTTTGGTTCAATGCATATTTTTTATAATTAGTCTTTATTTTTAGACTAATTATCTCTATAACTTGTTCTTGTTAAATCAGGTTAGATATAAGTAGTTTTAATGAGATAGTTTAGAATAATTTAACATGGATATGCTACAAATAATAATCCCTTAAGAGGTAATAATCTACAAAATCATCAAGTTATTTATATTAATTTTACTCTTTGAGACATAAACATAACTTGTACGTTAGGGTTATTAATATTAACAAGTGGTAAAATGAAAGGGAATTTATACCCATCATTATTTTTTTCATGAAAAAACACACATCAAACAATCTTAAAATACTATATGCCCTTATTCCATCATTGTAGTATGTGTCACACATTTAATATTTTATTATTTACAACATCTAAAAAATATATGCACTCCATTATGATTTGATGAATGTACATATCCTTATGTGTAAATCTTTATAATGTAATAAATATACCCTCTAATCCAATCTTAGTTTTAAAAAATGACATCATAAAGATGTCTTGTGAATTGTTTAGCATACTACAACACTCATATATGCCACTAAATCATTGTAGTCATTATTATATATTGGTATGTGAATTACTTCAAAAAGTACATGTTTGAGCATCCTTTTAAAATCCATTTTGTGCACATTATGTAGTCATTGTAGTCTATATAAACCCAATAATTTTGAATATATCAATTTACTAACATTTTCTCTTGTAGATTCTTATCGACACATCAATCTCCTTGAGTGTGCACCTTATAGGGTACACCATGATTAGGGTGGGATAAGCTCAATGTATTTTTTGAGAGGTGTTTTCATATTATTTTTTTACCTTCATTACTATCAGTTTAATCTCCTTTAAGTCTCCATTTTTCTTAGATCCTCATCTACTTTTGACTCAAACTTACTAGATTCCTTATATCATAATGTATCATCTAAGTCGATGCAGTCTATTTCATAATTATATTAATTATCCTATATAGACCTATCCTATATAGTTTTTAGTCTATATTTTATCATTTTTACCATATCAACCTAGCTAATGTAGTACTCTATCAACTAACATACTTAAGATTATGTTCATCCATCATATGGTAGGAAAACCCTATTGGGATGTTGTTACTTTAATAGAGGAAACTATTAGTTTAGGATATAAATGTTATTCCATTTCTTTATTAAATGGATTATCCCTACACATGTATATTTAAATTACTTAGGTGATTCTTTAGTCTACAATAGTTAGCTAGCACTTGCATTAGCTAAGTGGTATTTACACATTTGTTCTCCCCTAGTCTACTATTACTTAACTCCATGATTCTAAGTTTAAGTTTCATGTTATTTCTCCTATATAAGACATTTATTAGAAATTTATTTATCAATTGAGCTAAATACAAATCACATTCTTGTGTTATTATGAAATATTTCTTTTTGCATTATACCTATTTTACTCTTATTAGAATCTGTGTAACTATTCGTAGCCTCATGTTTATCATTTTCTTGGTGTAAATCCAATAAAAACACTTAATTCACAAAAATATGAGCTATATGCCTGCTTAACATCTTAAATATTGTTTTCCAACCATCCAGTTGACATGAACGATGTCTAGATTGCACAATTATTTTGTTTTTTAATTTATTTCACTAGATTTAAAATGAAAGATAAAAATTAATTATGAACAATTTATTTTTAATGTTAAAAACTATAAATTTGATGCTTAATAATTAGCTTATAATTTGAAGTTTAGGTCATCTGGGAAACCAGACACTTGTTAACATATAGAACCAAAAAACTAAGAGATCAAAATTTCCTAACCTTAACAGCAAAGTAGACTTTTAAATCTATTATACTAGTGTAGTTGAATTTCAATAGTGATCCAAAACCTAAAACTGACCAACTCATAGATGTACCATATTGAGTTTTTTAATATCTTTATTAATATCCTAATGTGTTTAAATTTTAATTTCAACATTTTGATACACTATTCAATATTTTAATTTATCCAAATCTCAATGGAACCCACTATAGGTACCTATCTATGGTGTTTCTATATATAACACAAAATAAATTAATTCATATTTCTAACAAAAACATGAATTATATTATTTTTAGTTTTTCCTTTCTTGTTTTTTACATATCATTGATGTTTGCACAAAATTGTTGTGCATAGTCTCCCAAATGCATTATTTTTGAATTCCTTATACTCAACCATAAATCTTTATGATTATTTATATCCATAACATGTATTTTTTACTTTTTTTTATTTCTCTCCTTTGCATCATGCTACTTTTATTTTATAAATCATTATTGGATTATACTTGGTCTTTTGTATTTGATTTTTTATGAATTTAACGGGCCTAATAAATATTGAGATAGTTTTCCTATTATTCAATGGAGCACAATACCCAAAATAGAGCTACCTATCTTTATAGGTTTGTAATCCTAATTAAACATGCATATACTTGAATCACAAATCAATAATATAACACCCACATCTTTCATCTTCATTTCTTAATGGAAAAAATTTATCACCAACTACAGTTGGATTATAAGGTACAAATTCAACTATACAAGGATGCCTTCACATTATTAAAGAATATTTTTGTGCATTATTTTCAATATATTGTTTTAATATTTCAATATATTATTAATCTTATCACTAATTCATATTTATATATTCTTATAGGTCCCTAAATTTATTGGATTTTTTATACATGGTTTAAGAATGAAGATTGATGATTCCTTGTAATCTATATCACATTTTGATTAATTTTATTTCTTTCTAAAATATTGCTTCACAATCGTATGCATGTCTATAGAATTATTAAATTTTACTTGGTGTGATGACTTCAAATTTATACCAATTTTGTGATCCTAAAAAATCTCTAAATAGTTTTCCTATTCTCTAGTGGAGCATAAGTCCCATAATAGACATAATTAAATGTGAATAAAAATAAATCACAACTTAATCATGTATGATCAACAACATTCATGTTTGTTTCTTTGCATACAATTACATTCTAAGGTAAAATTTCTAGTCTAATTTTATTTATATAAATTAGCATTTTTTCTAATGTGTATAAAATGAATCACAACTCAATCATGTATGACCCACAACATTCATGTTTGTTTCCTTGCATACAATGAAGTTTCAATGTATAAATTCTAGTATAAATTTATTTATATAACTAACCTTTTTTCTTTTTTCTTTTTTTGTATTCTTGATGTAGAAAAAATAGGGTCCAAAAATGTAGTTTAATAAAAAATTTCAAGATTTTCTATTTTTAGAACCAAAAGAAAGTCAACAATAGTTGAATTTCATCTCATTGGATAATTTTAGTGTTTAGAATATTTTGAGATATTTTTTGAGTTGAATGTGTGCCTTACTAAAAATAATAGTTACTAAAAATAGAAGTTTTTTTTGTAGACGTTAGTTTTTTTAGAATTTTTACATGTAAACTCTAATTTATAAGTTGAGGCTTATTTAATCATGGTTTGGGTTATAATTATTTCAAGCAATTAATATGAATAAATTTTGAGTATTGTTTCAAGATCTTGGCCTATTGGTAATTTTTTTGTTCTTGATAGTTTTTGGGTTCATTATCTGGTATCAGAGAAAGTTTGAATCTTGGAGGAGTAAATAATGGTGAGAGGATGAGGAGGTATTGGAAAAATGAAATAGACTATACAAGAGCTATAGATGTGAGTTCAATAATTCACAGATGTTATCACCAATTAGCAAAGAAGACAAGTTGGTGATCAGGAAGACATATATCATGATGAAGAAATTAAACAAAAAGAAGAACAATAAGAGTAGGTACCATCAATGGAATAGAGTTTGGTTTAAGATTTAGAAGGAAGAAATGAAGGAATCAAGGTTTATTTTCTAGATAATAGAGGTAATTTAAAACTAGAGGAGTTGATAAATTGGATGAGTAGCATGGAGAAGTTCTTTGAGTGGAAGCCCATGAGAGAAGACAAGAGGGTAAAGTTTTCATGCATGAAATTGAAAGGTCATGCAATCATTTGGTGGGATCGCCTAAAGAAAGAGAGATAAAAAAAAGTAAAGAGAATATTAATTCATGAAAAAGAATGGATAAAAATCTAAAAGAGAAATTTATTCTTGTGGATTATTTATTCCAGTATTTAATGTTTTAAATTTATATTAATTGCATGGAGAAGATGGTGAAGATGATGAAGATACAGAAGAAAATTGGGAGCAACAAGTTCTAAAGAAGAAGAAAGAAAAAATAGTGCAGGGTTTAGATATAAAGATGGTGAGCACAAGGCAAGGGAATTATAATAGGTATTTGGTGCAGTGGAAATGATTGTAGCAAGAAGATAACACTTGGATTATCAAATGGGAGCTGAAGAAGATTGACAAACACATACTATATTGGTGTATAAAAGGTTTAAGTTTGATAATTTAGATAACTCTCTAAGTTTTAAAACCTTGGTAACTTGTTAAAAAAAAGATAATGAGCCTAAGTATCATAACCCTAAAACACATGGAAAAGATGTTTGATATGTGAATCATAGTGAGATCATTTATGGTTTTTACTTATATATAAGTAAACGCCATAGTCTAGATGTATAACTACAATAATTTGCAGTATAATTTAATGACCTGGATCCTCTTGGATCAGTTAAAATTTATTACACACACACACACACACACACACACACACACACATATGTATATATATACATATGTGTGTTTTTATATATACATATATGTATATAAATGTAAATATGTACATATATATACATACATACACACACACATAATTCTATATCATTTATATTATTTATATCTATATCACTAGGTTAAGAGATCGAGTGCCCTATATACATGTGTAGACACTAAATTATAGTATAAACACTTATAAATGTCAATCCTAAATTAAATTCACTTTACATGACTTTTTGCTACACATATGGCTCTTACACATCTTTCTCTTCTTTCCACATGCTTTCCATGGGTTGGACCTTCCTAATTTTGTATCATTCACCTATAGACATTCCCAAAGTTATACTTAACTTGTTAATCATCATACTTAGAAATATATAGATCATCAAATCAATATTTTTCCTCTCAAATGAGTTTGTCTAACTCAAACACCTATATAATTATTTAGTCATAGAAATCTAACAAACACTTTCTTGCACATAAAAATAGCCAATTTTGAAATTCAAAATATCTTCATAGAATTGACCCCTACATTTCATATGTCATGTGCATGGAAAATTACAAAAAATATATCATATAAATACATAATATGTCTAAGATTATTCCCTATCTACAAATAATATAACATTGTCAAATAATCATATTTTAGTGTTACACATTCAAAGGAACTACCTTATTCTATCCAATTCAGTTATAATCACAAGTAGAAAGCCCTAGCCAATTCATGTCTTATTATAATATATTATGTAATATGAATTATATCAAAGTTTTATCTTATTATATCACTATAAATTTAAAAAAATTCAAAATAAATTACTTAACCCACATATTTTTGAGAGCATAGGCAAACCATAGGTTTTCACTTAATGTTTCATCCTTCTTTCTAGTGTTTCAAATTTTTGTATATAAATATGATTTTCAGACCTAATTATTTATTTTCCATAATTATACATGGTCATGATAATTATACATATTTTCCATTTTCTAACTCAAGCTATGATTTTAATCATTACATGGTGTATTCCTTAACTATGAAAAATATACAACTATGTAATTACATGGATCAAATCTTTATGAATTAATAGTGATGAAATTAATAATGAATAATATTTAGCCTCCATTATTTCAAATTATTACAATATTCTCTTTGAGTTACTTCACATTACCAATAGACATAAAATTTGGTGCATGACTCCTTTTGTTTTTCCTCCTCCTATACCTAAATGTTATACCAATTACCATCCCACCTCCATTATTTGTCTGAATATCATATTAGATTTTTCAGTCTACATTATCACTACTATAAGAAGTTGGGTACCCCACTATTTATGCTATAATAAAATCAAACAACATGTTAATTCTCATACCCTTCCACTTTCCATGAAGCCCTCAACTAAAACCAAAGGATAATATATCATTGATCAGCTAAAAAATACCCATGCTAAGTTTTTTATCCTTGAGTTACTAAAGGGATTAATTATTTACAAATACATATTATATGAGGCATTATGTGGGACAACTCTCCCAAATGATACATAACCTACATAATTTTATTCTATTATGAGTACTAAAAAGGATACAAAAAACATAAATTCCTAAAAAAATTAACACTTGCATACCAAATACATAATAGAGAAAAATATCTAGTAGAAAAAATAAATATATATAAAAATTCTATAAAAAATCAAGAGATGAAGCAAATACTTACATAAAAATAAAAATAAAAATGAATATAAACTAACACAATAAAAGAAGATTCTAAAGCAAACAATAGCCAAATATAAATATTCAATTCACCCTAACTCTTCAAAAATATTATTATTTTTAGATAGATTCCAGAATTGTGTTAGTTAATAGAAAACATACACCCACAATACATGATATAATATAAATAAATTAAATCTTTAAATAAAAATAATTCACAAATTTAGCTTAGGTATAATGACTACCTATTTATATTAAAATGCTCTAGCCTAAATTTACATAATAACAATAACTCTTTTCCATAATGAATTACCTCTATCACTAGTTCTCCATGTTCTTGTATAAATAAAAAAAATGTTAGGGATAGGGTTTGGTGATTCATTAACATGTGGAACATGAATTATTAAAATAATAATTTATTATTAATAATATAAGTGAATCGGGTCGGGGGGTGTAGTCGGTTGGTCGGGTACTTCCGTTGCAGCTCTGCCCATCAGTGTTCAAGTCCCCCACCGGCCTCGTGGTACCGGTATTAGTCGTGTCTAGCCAACGGCCCCTATCACATTAAAAAGTTTACTTGGCTTTCAATAAAATGAAAAAAAAAATATAAGTGAATCAGTTTAATAATTTGATCGATACTATTTTCAAATAATAATTAATGGATAAATGTGTACCAATTAGTGATTATCCATGAACTATATTATAATGAATGTTATAAGTGCATATTAAAACCATACAATAGTGTATGATTAATTAAATATATACATTGATTATCCCCATTAATATGTATTTTATTGAAGGGAATGATAGATGAATCAGGAAAGTATCCCCCATCGATGATACCTTCCTTCACTCTCAAAAAGTACCTGAACTGAACAAATCATGCGTCAAACAAGGGTTTTGTGAATATTTATACAACATGGTCATCTATTTTGAAAAAAATAATATCAATGAGCTTATCATGTATCAATTTTAAAATATAAAGTATGTGAATCTCAATGTGCTTTGTGTGTTGGTGCTTTACTAGGTTTTGACAAATGTGGATAACACTTTGACTATGGAATCAAATTGGAGTGGGTTAGGTTTGCTGTCGAATCCAAAATAACTCATGACTAGCTTCAAAATATAAACTATATTCAAATTATGTAGTAGATAAAGTAATAATAATTTATTTCTTACAAGATAAAGTCACGAGACTTGCCCCAAGATGATAGATGTATCATGTGGATGACTTTTAACTGTTTGGATATCTTTCTAATTCACTATCCATGTAGTCAACAACTATTATTTTTCAACCATAAGTACAACTATAATTTGAGGCTTTCCCACATGAATTATACTCAATGATAATTTGAGGCTTTTCCACATGAATTATACTCAATGTCATATTATTAGTACCATGAAGATATTTTAAAATGTGTTTTGAAGATTTAAAATAGATTTCATGGGGGTCCTAAAAATAGCGTGATACCAATTTCATGACAGATGATATATGAAGATGAGTATGAGTCAAGTATAAAATAATTCCCACCACTTGCCTATAGATTATACCATCAACTAAAGGAAAATATACATTGATGAAAATATTTTCTCTAGATTGATGAGGATTCTATGTAGACTTGTAGTCTTTTAAGTTGAATTGGTTGTGTATGTCTTGAGCATACTTGGATTTATTAACAAATATTCCTTTCTCAAACTATGAAATTTAAAACCAAGGAAATAAATTAACAATCCTAAGGTAGTCGTATAAAAAAAATCATTATCTAAGATTTCAAATCATGAATATGATTGGTGCAACTCCCTATGATGATTAAGTCAACAAAGAGGACAAAAATTACAAGTTCCCCATTTAATTTCTTAGTGTAAACCATAACATCAAAATAAATCCATGTAAATTTATAGTTGATTAAAATCATGTTTATATTTTCATACCAAGATTGAGAATCCTATTTCAAACCATAAAAGTAAGTTTTCAATCTATACACAAAGATAGAGTTTTCACTACTTATATACCTAGGAGGTTGGTACATGCATATTTGTTCTTTTAAGTCTCCATGTAATAAGGCAATTTTGATATTCATCTAAAGGAATTCCAATCCATATGTTTTAACTAAGGTGAGTACTAGATTAAAGGAATTTATCATGGAAATTAGAGTGAAGGTTTTAGGGTATTCAATAGCATCAATTTATCAAAAAAAATTTACTACAAGTTAGGATTTGTATCTATCAATAGACCCATTTACTAAATAATTAGTGTGGTATGCCTACTTGCACTTCACTAGTTTTATTCCTTTTAAAATTGGAACTAATTCCCATGTTATGATTCAATGAGATAAGATTTTATACCATAGCTACCTTCCATTCAAGATGCTTAAAATCTTGATGGTGAGTCCTTTGATCCTATGCCACTACCAATTATGTTAAATTTATAACACCATATAGATGTTATGATATCTTAATGTTTGGATATCTTAGATCCCCTATCAATGAAATAGCCTCATTTATAAAAAAATTGAACCCATTTTGGAATATGTTTTTTTGGTTGTGTAGGTGTATTCTAAATATTTTTGGAATTTATTAACATGTTGGTTGTTCCCCTATAGATCATAATCAAAATTATAGTAACTCTCAAAATGTGATTCATCTAAACTATTTTTTTCTTCATTAGAGACCTCAAAAGTTGTGTCTAACTCAGTAGAAGGTAATGGAGGAGGTAGGATATGTTTGTGCAAAATCTAGGATTGTTCTTCAAATAACACATCCTACCAATAACTCAATTTATTTTTACATAAAGCAAGAAGATAGTATGCATTCACACATATAAAATATACTATAAAGATATAAGGATGGATTGTCGTTTCTATTTCTTTGCACTTTTTATCTAGATTTTGTGCCCATGAATTACATCCAAATAATGTGGAAATTAGAAACATTTTGTTTGACACCAAAAATTTTTTATTTAGAATTCATGTTTTGCATTAGAAAGTATGGAGTGAAATTTTAGATATATGTTTCACACTAAATTTCCTCAGCCCGATACTATGGAGGAAAGTATTTAGAATGTACCATGAAATTTTCCATTTCATTTAATGTGTAGTTTTTGTGCTCAGCTGCACCATTTTTTGAGGGGTGTAAGATACATTATGTTGAAGTTGAAATCCTTGATACTCATAGAATCTAATCATATTATTATTGGCAAATTATTCTCCATTTTTTTGAGATTTTGAATTTTTATCTCTGATAGGTTTTCAAGAAGGGATTTGAAATTTTTGAAGAGTTAAAAGACTTCACTTTAATTTTTAAGAAATTTGACCCAAGTTATATGAGAGAAATCATAAATAAATGTAAGAACATATTTAGGTTTCTAGAAAGAAACATTGGGAAAGTACATAATATTAGTATGAACCAACTATAATATTTCACACCCTAAAGCATTTTCCTTTAGGAAATGGATCCTTGTGTTGTTTTGCAAGTACACTTGAACAAGTTCCATCTTTGAATGAAATTTGTGGCAAACCAATAACCATGTGATGCTTACAGAGGTCCTACAATGGTAGATAGTTGAGATGAATTAAGTTCTCATGCCAAAATTTATTCAACTCATTAGCATGTGCAATCATGACTTGTGAAGGTTGAGTGAATACAAAGTTGTGAAGAATGTACAATCGTGCTTGATGATCAACCTTTCTTGTGGCTCCAACAAAGGAATATAAAACATAATGATTTTTACTTCACCTCAATGTGAAATATGATACATGGAAAGGATGTTCATATATAATATGTAATGTGGAGAACTTTTCGTAATACACCATTCTCTATGAAAAATTTCCCTTCATGCTCAATAACTAGAGAACTAGGGTTTCCCATAATTTTTTTAGTTTTGTATAATTTTTCAATATTTTTAAATAGTGAGACATCATGCACCATATGGTGAGAGTATCTTGAATCCATAATTCATTTAGACATAGGTGTCCCTATTATTTAAGAAATTGGTGCTCTTGTCTTAAGAGTAGGAACCTATAAAAAATTTTACCTTTGTTCTATGTATGCCATTTTATTAAAACATTAATATTTAACTTGGCATAGTTTATTACACCAATTATAACACTCTTGGTTGTAATTTGTATTTACTTTCCCTTTTCCTTTATTTTGACTTGGGGAAGGATTATATTGAGTAAATAGATTGCCCTTAGGCTTGGGCTTTACTTTACTTTTTTCTTGGTAGGTCCCTTTCCTTTTATAGAGTTGGGTTGTGATTTTGCCTTAATATCATTAACCACTAATTCCTATATTTTATGTAGCTTCGGGTCAGATTTACCTAAAAAAAATAAGTTTTTAAATTTCTCTTTAAAGTATCTCACGAAGATTTTCGAAATTTGGTACCATATATGTAGATCCCATAGATTATTGATGTGTGTAGTAGTTTGTAATAAAAAATAAGTAAATAAAACCCAATTAAATAAGATAGTCATAATGAGGTTTTCATCACTCTTTGTTTCACCAGTCTCAACAAGTCAAAACCTCAAGCACTTGACTTGAACGATGAGGTCCTCAATTTAAGGATAGTTTTAAAGACTAAGAGTAGTTAGCTCATTTTCAAGTTGGCATGTCATCATATTAATTATCTTTCCAAAAGTTTCCTCTAAGGTAGTCCAAATTTTATAAGGTTCTAGGATGCCTTGATAATGAAAATTCAATTCAAGGGAAACTAACTGACCAAGGATATCTCTAACATCATTTGAACTATTTTTTTATTTTTACCATTTAATAAGATATAAAGGTGTACCTTGTTCATTCATTACAATGCACTAGAGGCCCTTGCTAAGGATAACTTTAGAATTACATCATTTCCCATTAAAGTAGTCTAAACTTGAGAGAATTACCTATTTCTAGTAATGTTGTAGCAAACAAACTTTTTGTAAGGAATTTTATTTTCTAAATTGATCAAAATATATTTATTCCAAACACACCCTTTGTATTGCCTTTTACTATTCTAATTTAAAACTAAATTTGAAAATAATGTTTTTGAACTAAAATTGAAATAATAATTATATATTGTAATTGAACATGTATTTTGATATTGTAATTGAAAAAGAATTCTATATTTAAATATAAATATGGAAATAGTGTTCACAAATTCTAAGTAAATATTTAATTTATTTGAAGTTACTAGGTTGGGTGTGTTTGATTTGTAGGGTTTATGATTTACTAATATTAGTCAATAATAGTGAACATGACTCAAAAGGCACTGACTATAAATGATTCCATTATTATCATAGCCAAACTAACCCATTTGTGAGGTATATAGAGTGACTTCCTGAGGTTAACTGATTATCAATACACTACAAAATCAAATAGTTGAGAGTCTTCCTATTGGCAAAAAATTAAAAATACTCAACACTTCCTATTTATTGTGAGGTACATGAAAGATAAAATCCATATGCATCGTTTTCTAATGAATTGAGTATTGGGTAAGTACCCGTAATACAACATATCAAGTAAATATAATTATTGATTTGTCTAAAATGAAAACTTTAGTGACTTTTACAACTACTAAAAAACAATTATAACTTTGAGACTTTCTAATTAAAAAGAATTCATATCCAAATAATTTTGGATATACTAAAAAAACTAGTGATTCATAAATCTTAGAAGAATTAAAAAAGTGCTAAAAATACATATAATATACCTACCTATAAAAATTCATCTTGACCGAGAAAACTTTTTATTTTTAGCATAAATTTTAATATAAAAAAAAACACTAAAAGTATGTTATGTACTGAAACATAAGGAAAGTTTACTAAAAATGCTAATATTTGTTTCATAGTAAATGTTGAGATAAAATTAAACAATTTTATTTTTACATGAACCCCAAGGCAATCCAAAATTACTATATGAAGGCTGAATCATGACTTGAAATAAAATAATAGTTTGTTACACATGTCAATATATACCATTTGGTAAAATTTTATATCAATCTAATCCCTTTGAGTTTTTAATGAATCCCATGGTAACCTAAAACTACAATATGGAGGCCATATTAGATCTTAATGTAGAAGGAAAATTTTATAGATAGGCTAAAATATACCATCCCACAAATTTTTAGATCAAATAAAGAATTTTGATATTTTCCAAACCAATTATACCCCACTACATTAACAAATTTATGATTGACCAAGATCCCCAAAGGGAGAGGTTAGAGCATGAGATTGGGTATGTGTATTAGTTTATTAAAATGTAGGCTTGAAGCTATAAATAAAATTGAATATCTAAAAATTGGATCTGCATGTAGAATAGGTGAAGCTTTTATAAAACTTATATCATATTCAATTGTCTAGATAGGGTCTAGAATGACGATAGATACCATAATATATACACCCACATTACATGAAATAATAAAAATAAATTAAATATCTAAATAAAACTAATACATAAATTTATCATAAGTATCATGACTACCTCTTCAAATTAAATGTGTTGGCCTATATTACCAAAATAAAAATAAATCTCTTCCATAATGAATTACCTATATCACAAGATATGTATACTCTTATATAGATAAGAAAGAGATTAGGGATAGGTTTTGAGAGTAGTATACTAGTCAAAAAAGTAATTTTAAAATAAGAATTTACTATTAATAACATAATTTATTCAAGCCAATAACTTGATGAATATTCTTCTCTAATAATAATTTGTAATAATATGAACCAATGAGTTATAATAAATTAATTATATTACAATAAATATTACAAGTGCATATTAAAACCATATAATGGTGTATGAGTAATTAAATACACTAAAACAAAAATTACCATTTAGAATAAAAAATAATATAAAATAGTTATAAGTTTTCACTTCTTCTCAGATAATAATAATATAGTGATGACCAAATAAAAAGGTCCACTCTCTTATCCAAGTCTATTTTAACAACGTCTTGACATTAGCTTGGAAACTAAACCTCTCTTTGATATTTATTATCTCTTATTATATCACAAGAAGATATTTTATGCATTGGTCTTGAGATACCAATGACCTTTCTCTCTATCACTACCTCTTTCTGGCTTTAATCTTTGTACTTTGATAAAATACACCCTCGCTAATCTTAAACAGAGTATTCCTTCTCGAGACAATGATCTACCTTTTCACAGCCCTTATTCAACTCCTAATTCCCTCAAATATATTTTCTAACTTATTTAAAAAACAACTATGATGTTTTTAGAAAAGGTTTGAGTTAGGGTTCTTAGTGCATGAATAAATCCAACTCAAAACTCGGATAACATCAACTCTAACTATTATAGTCATGTTAGCCTAGTTAAGCTTTTTAGAGACTGCAAATAACTTAAAGATGGAAATATTATTTTTAGACAAGTTTAGAATGGTAATAATAATATCTAAAAAAAATTATAATTCCTAAATATTTCATATCATAATTTATAAAAAATCAAAACCTCTCAATTCTGCCTTAACCCCATAAGAACACTTACAATAGTCTTACACATAGTTCTCAACATTTGAATTCAAGGGGGTTTTGATTAAAGGATTAATTATAAATATTAATAAATTATCAAGGGAATATTTTAATACCATACATACAAGAAACCAAATCTCTATAGATTTCTAAAATATTAGACTCCCCAAATTATGTCCTTTTGAAGGTTTCTAGTCTTTAGGCCTAATTGAGAGCTCAAGTAGGTCAAATAAACAAAAAGGATATTTTGAAACTAAATAATAGGTTAATAATATAATTTTCTCATATCAAACATTATACAATACTTACTTAAGTTTGTTTAACCCAAAACCAATAATATCTCACTTCTTCTCTTGTCTAGGTTTCTCAAAAGAAGATGCACCTACAAGTGATCAGAAAATAATCACAAGTACCTAAATATTTAGAGTTAATTTTGAATTTATATAACTTATTAAAGTTTATATATACTCTTCCCCAACTTTACATTTATTTTAAAGTCTTTTGGTTTAATATTTTATGATTTATGGCCTTTTTAGAAATCAATTTCTGAACTCAGTTTTACTCAAAAATTAAGGACACTGAGAGCAATAATTTGATGGTTCTTATTTTTTTTAATATTTATTAAAAATACATCTAGAGGATAATCTAAAATAATTACTATAAAGTTTAAAATATATAATTTACTCCCATACAACATTTTCCACATGTAACAAATCCATTGTATATGACTGTACCAAGGAAAAAATTCAGAAATTTGAGAGTTGTTCAAGCATAAACATCAAATAAACATATAAAAAGATTTAAAATCATTAAACTTGGATTAATTAGGATAAAATACATTATAAACACTAATTTTAATAATATTTCAAATTATTTCATTAATAAATACATCTAATTTTTGTAGACCTATACATTGTAGACTATCCACACTCTATCTTTGTTCATGGAAATTTGTCCTCTTTATGATTGGAAAAGGTCTTGGACATATTCTTCTAGATATATTTTATGGTAATAAAGGTATTTAATCTTATCCCAAGATTATAATGACTATATTTTTTTTATATTCCCCCTCAACCACTCATTTTAAGATAAGAAAGTGACTTGACATGAATAACATTTTGTTGAATTTGCCTTATTGTGATTTTATAATAAGACTATGACTTATAAAAATCTCTAGAAGAATAGATACTAAGTTTCAAACCCTCCCTTTTTTTTCTTTGTAAGGACCTTTCCTTTTTTAGAGTTTGGTTATGATGTTTCCTTAATATCATTAACCACTAATGCCTATTTTTTTAAATAGCTTTAGGTCAGATTTACCTAATAAAAATTAGTTTTTTAATTTTTCTCTAAAGTATCTTAAAAATATTTTCAAAATTTGGTGCCATATATGTAGATGCCATAGATTATTGATATGTGTAGTATTTTGAAATAAAAACTAAGTAAATAAGACCCAATTAAATGAGATAGTCATAATGAGGTTTTCATCACTCTTTGTTTCACCAGTCTCAACAAGTAGAAACCTCAAACACTCGACTTGAATGATGAAGTCCTCAATGTAAGGATATTTTTAAGGACTAAGAGTATTTATCTCATTTTCAAGTTGGTATGTCATCATCTTAATGTGATTTCTAAAAGTGTCCTCTAAGGTACTCCAAATTTTATAAGGTTCTAGGTTGCCCTGATAATGAAACTTCAATTCAAGGGAAACTAGCTGACCAAGGATATCTATAACATCATTAGAACCATTTATTTTTATTTTTACCATTTATTAATATATAAAGGTGCACCTTTTTCATTCATTTTGATGCATTAGAGGCCTTTGCTAAGGATCACTTCATTATTCTATCCTTTCCCATTAAACTAGTTTTAACTTGAGAGAATTACCTTTTTCTAGTTTGTTGTAGCACACAAGATTTTTGTAAGTAATTTTATTTTCCAAATAGATCAAAATTTATTTATGCCAAACACACCCTTTAAATTGAATTTTACTAGTTTAATTTAAAACTAAATTTGAAAACAATGTTTTTGAACTAAAATTAAAACCATAATTATATATTATAATTGAACATGTATTATGATATTGTAATTGAACAATAAATATATATTTAAATAGAAATATGGAAACAGTGTGCACAAATTCAAAGTATATATTTGATTTATTTGGAGTTACTAGATTGGGTGCGTTTGATTTATAGGCTCTATGATATATTAATCCTAGTCAATAATAATGAACATGACCCAAAGGGCACTGACTATGGATGATTCCACTATTATCATAGCTAAACTACCCCGTTTTTGAGCTATATAGAGTGACTTCCTTAGGTTAACTAATTATCAATACACTATAGAATAAAATAGTCTAGAGTCTTCCTATTGGCAACAAATAAGAATACTTAGCACTTTCTATTTATTGTGAGGTACGTGAAAGCTAAAATCCATATACATTATTTTATAATGGATTAAGTATTGGGTAAGTACCCTTAATACAACATATCAAGTAAATATAAATATTGATTTGTCTAAACTGACAACTCTAGTGAGTTTTACAACTACTAAAAAACAATTATAACTTTGAGATTTTATAATAAAAATGAATTCATATCTAAATAATTGTGGATATATTAAAAAAAAATGATTCATAAATCTTAGAAGAATAAAAAAGTGTTAAAAATATATAATATACTTGCCTATAAAAAATCATCTTGACCTAGGAAGTATTTTATTTTTAGCACAAATTTTAATGTAAAAAAAATCACTAAAAGTATGTTATGTAATAAAACATAAGGAAAGTTTACTAAAAATGCTAAGATCTATTTCATAGTAAATGTAGAGATAAAATTAAACAATTTTATTCTGATATGAACCCCAAGGCAATCCAAAATTACTATATGAACATTGAATTGCCACTTGAAATAAAATAATAGTTTGTTACACATGTCAATAACTACCATTTGGTAAAATTTTATATCAATCTAAGCCCTTTGGGTTTTTAATGAATCCGATGGCAACCCAAAACTACCATATGGAGGCCAAATTAGATCTTAATGTAGAAGGAAAATTTCATAGATTGGCTATAATATACCATCCGATAAATTTTTAGATCAAATAGAAATTTTTGATATTTTCCAAACCCTTTATACCCCACTACATTCACCAATTTATGATTGACCAATATCCCCAAAGGGAGAGGTTAGAGCATGAGATTGGGTATGTGTAATAATCCATTAAAATATAAGCTTGAAACTATAAATAAAACTAAATATCTAAAAATTGGATCTGCATGTAGAATATGTGAAGCTTCTATAATCCTTATACCATATTAAATTGTATAGATAGGGTTTAGGATAATGATAGCTACCATAATATATATACCCACATTACATGAAATAATAAAAATAAATTAAATATCTAAATAAAACTAGTACACAAATTTATCATAAGTAGCATGATTACATCTTCAAATTAAAAGGTGTTGCCATATATTATGAAAATAAAAATAAATCTCTTCCATTATGAATTACGTCTATCACACACTATTTATACTCTTATATAGATAAGAAAGAGGTTAGGGATATGTTTTGAGAGTAGTAAACTAGTCAAAAAATTAATTTTAAAATAAGAATTTATTATTAATAACATAAGTTATTCAAGCTAGTAACTTGGTGAATATTATTCTCTAATAATAATTTGTAGATAATTATGAACCAATGAGTGATTATACATGAATTACATAACAATAAATATTACAAGTGCATATTAAAAGCATACAATGGTGTACGAGTAATTAAATACACTAAAACAAAAAGCACCATTCAAAACAAAAAATAATATAAAATAGTTATAAGGTTTCACTTATTCTCAGACAATAATAATATAGTGATGACCAAATACATAGGTCCACTCACTTATCCAAGTCTATTTTAAAAACTTCTTGAAATTAGCTTGCAAACTAAACCTCTCTTTGATCTTTATTATCTCGTATTCTATCACAAGAATATATTTTGTGTATTGGTCTTGAGATATCAATGAACTTTCTCTCTATCATCACCTCTTGTTGGCTTTAATATCTACACTTTAATAAAATACACCCTCTCTAATCTTAAATAAGTTATTCCTTCTCAAGACAATGATTTGCCTTTTCACAACCCTTCTTTAAATCCTCATTCCCTCAAATGTACATTCTCACTTATTTAAAAAAATATATGAGATTTTTACAAAAGGTTTGAATCAGGGTTCTTAGTGCATGAATAAATCCAACTAAAAACTTGAATAACATCAACTATAACTGTTATAGGCCTCTTAGCCTAGTTATGCTTCTTAGAAACTACAAATAACTTCAAGATGGAGATATTATATTTATAAAATTTTAGAATGGAAATAAAAATATCTAAAACTTTTTATAATTCTTAAATATTTCATATCACAATTTCCAAGAAATCAAAACGTCTAAATTCTGCCTTATCCCCATAAGAACACTTACAATAGTCTTACACATAATTCTCAACATTTGAATTCAAGGGTTTTTTGATTTAGGAACTATTTATAAATATAAATAAAGTATAAAAGTTTTATTCTGATAATATAAACACAAGAAACCAAATATCTATAGGTGTCTAAAAGATCAGACTCCCCAAATTCTATCTTTTTGAAGGTTTCTAGTCTTTAGGCCTAATTGAGAGCTCACGTAGGTCAAGTAAACAAAAAGGATATTTTAAAACTAAATACCTAGGTTCATAATAAAATTTTATCATATTAAAAATTATCAAATACTTACTTAAGTTTGTTTAAACCAAAATCAATAAGATCTCACTTCATCTCTTGTCTAGGTTTCTCAAAAGAAGATACACCTGCAAGTGATCAAATAATAGTCATAAGTATCTTAATATTTAGATTTTATGTTGAATTTAAAACACTTATTAAATGCTATATACACTCTTACAAAAATTTCCATATATTCTGAAGTCTTTTTTTAATTATTTTATGATCTATGGCCTTTTTAGAAATCAATTTTTGAACTCAATTTTCTTAGAAATTAAGGAGGCTGAGAGCAATAATTTGATGTTTCGTATATATTTTTTAATTTTTATTCAAAATACAACCTAGATTATGATATTTAATAATTTTTATAAATTTTAAAATATATAATTTACTCCCATACAACATTTTACACATGTAACAAATCCATTGTATATGATTGTGTGCTAAACAAAAACCCAGAAATTTAAGAGTTCTTCAAGCATGAACATCGAATAAACATATAAGAAGCTTTAAAACCACTAAAATTGAATTCATCAGGATAGAAAACATTATAAACACTAATTTTAATAATATTTAAAATTATTTAATTAAGAAATACATCTAATTTTTGCAGACCTATACATTGCAGACTGTCCACACTCTATCTTCATTCATTGAAATTTGTCCTCTTTATGACTGGAAAAAGTCTTGGAAATATTATTATGGATATATTTTATGATAATAAAGGTATTTAATCTTATCCCAAGATTATAATGACTATATTTTTCTGATATTCTCCCTCAACAACTCATTTTAAGATAGCAAAGTGACTTATCATGAATAACCTTTTGTTGAATTTGCCTTATTATGACTTTATAAGAAGACTATGACTTATAAAAATATCTAGAATACACTTTACTAAGTTTTAAACCCGTAATAGACCATTGAAAAGACATAGTGACTCATAAGTGATTATAATTATTTATTTAGTTACATAAATATGTGAGACAATTTTAAATATCAGGTTTTCTAGGAAAATTATCCAAAACATCTAAAAGTCCTAATAAAAAATTTGAATGCCTCAAAAGGGGATTATTATAAGAAAAAAAACCTCCTATTATTCCTAAGACTATTTATGACATATACTTTGGAAACTTATGGTGATGTTCCTACATCAAACTACAAGCGTAAAAAATTTCCATGGGTTCCTACTCATGTGTGATTGTCATTACTTTCATTTCTAAAAATGAAGTCAATTTAACATTATCTATATCAATTATCTTTTTATATAAGTTCATGTGTTCAATATCACCACATTTAGATAACTCCTTTGGCATTAATCTCAATGGCATACCTACAAATGACATAGACTTGTGAATAAAAAAACATATTTCATCATTTTCTTATCATGCCTTAAAGTCATATTGAATATTTCTCCTTTTGTGGACTATTCATACTTTCCAATTACTTCATTATGGATATTTATTACATATTCTTTGCTTTATTTCCATTTCAAATCCCATCATCCATATTGTACTTTATCATTCTTCACCTCCTCATTGCTCTTACCTGTCTTCATTATTGTATTCAACATATTTTTCATAGAAATATGTATTTCCTTTCTCCTTTGTTCAATTTCATCCTCGATCATTTTCTATTTTTATTTAATATTAATTTCTACCATAAATAGTAGTAGTTATTCTATAGAATCATCCATTTATTCCATTAGAATTCTTATCTCAATGAAATGGTCATTTAGATTTCCTACACTATTGTCCACCATGGCATTCTTTTTTAACATTTTAGTTCTTAGAATAACACTTTTATTGTTTCCTTTTGATTCATTAGATAAGTCACCTTCCAAGAATTTATCTAGAAAATTTTTAAGATATGAAAGAAAAGTGATTACCTTATTGGTTTCAAGATTGTCATTTGACTATTTAGACAACATATTATCCATTGTTTCTTTTTCAACTGGCTTCAATAACTCTTTCTTGCTTGTCATCAACATATAAATTATCTCTTCCTCTTTGTATTGATATAGAAACTCTTTATCACCTATTAATAATGCCTTAGAACTTCTTCCTGATGTTGTGTCTTCTTTGTTATCATCCTTTCGAATGAGGATCTCCTCTTATTGTTCTTCAAATGTCAAGGATATGTAGTGAACCTCTTCTTTCTCATAATTGTCTATGAGTCTATTCATTAGCTCAAGTAATTTTTATTCATTACCTTATTATGTACCCACAATCAAAGCATCAAATGAAATATTAGATTTAAAAACTTGATAGCCTTGAGCATCTTCTTGTGTTCTTCCTTGTATCATGCCTTCAATGAGGCAATTTTCTTCTTCCAATAGTGTTCCTTTTTCTGGATAGTACAACACATGATATAAAGGCATGTCTATCTTTTCTTCAGAGCTAACATATTGTTCATGTTCTTTATCTTTCAAATACTCATTGTTTAAATCTTTAAATAGGTTTAAAAATTGTTATTCTTCACTTACTACCATACCTAAAAATTCCAATTTGATGTTAGAGACAAAAATTGAGACATAATTGCCTCTTCATTTTTATTTTCTAGCATTCTTATCCATCTCTTTATCTATTGTCTTTTTCTTTTCTTGGCAATCTGATCAATTGGCCATTTGACTATCTTTTTGATCGACAACTCATTCCATGGGTCCTTCTTAATCTCAATGATGAGCCTTATCAAAGTGATCTTTTGCTTTGCATCCTCCATTTCCTCTTGAAAATCTCTCTCTTTCCTTAAGTCTATCTTTTTATGCACCTGGTCCATTGGTCTTTCACAAGAGCCTCACCCAAGTATTTTTCACCTTGGTCTTTTGGATTCCTTAGATCCTAACCTAGGTATTTTTCACCCTAGTCTTTTGATCCTTTTCAATGGCTTTTCTAAGCCTCACACTTTGAGTCAATGGCCTACAACAACAACACTTCAACCAAATACCAATAAATCACATATCCAAGTTTACCTTACCTTGGATTACTATTTCTTGAGCAAACACTATGCTCTTCTCACTCTTTTCTTCTCTTCAAGCCTTAGTGGGATATGAGACTTCCATTTATCCTATTCTCTTTCCAAATCTCAATAAATCACTTCATATAAAACATCAAATATCAATTACATGCACCTTTGAATAACTACCAAGTCTTCCTCCAGTAGAGTCTTCTTATTTGCTTTCTTTGATTTGTTGAACCTTCCTACAATCATCCTATAACAAATATTTATTGATGTAACAAAAAAATTCATACTTTTTCCCAAAGAACTACTATGCTCTGATACACTTGATGACCAAATACAAAGGGCCACTCATTCATCCAAGTCTATTTTAACAACTTCTTTAAATTAGCTTGCATACTAGACCTCTCTTTTATCTTGATTATCTCTTATTCTGTCACAAGAATATATTTTTTGTAATGGTATTGAGATACCAATGACCTTACTCTCTATCACTACCTCTTTCTATCTTGAATCTTTGTACTCTGATAAAATACACCCTCGCTGATCTTAAATAGAGTATTCCTTCTCGATACAAATCTACCTTTTCACAACCCTTATTCAACTCCTAAAGCACTCAAATGTAAATTATCACTTATTTAAACAAAAATATGATAGTTTTACCAAAGGTTTGACTCAGGCTTCTTAGTGCATAAATAAATACAACACAAATCTTAGATAATGGCAACTCTAACTGTTATAGGCCCATTAGCCTAGTTCTGCTTCTTAAAGACTGAAAACAAATTCAAGATGGATATATTTTATTTAGACAATTTTATACTGGTAAATAACAACATCTACACCTTTTTATAATGCCTCAATATTTCATATCACAATTTCCAAGAAATCTAAACCTCTCGCTTCTGCCTTATCTGCATAAGAACACTTACAGTAGTCTTCCACATAGTTCTCAACATTTGAATTCAAGGGGTTTTTGATTCAGGGACCAATTATAATGATAAATACATTATCAAGGGCTTATGTGGATACTAGACACACAAGAAACCAAATCTCTATAGGTGTCTAAGAGATTAGACTCCAATTCTCAAATTCTGTCTTTTTGAAGGTTTCTAGTCTTTAGGCCTAATTGAGAGCTCAAGTAGGTCAAATTAACAAAAAGGATATTGGAAAAATTAATACCTAGGTTCCTAGTATCCTTATATAATATCAAACATGATCCAAGAATTACTTAAGTTTGTTTAGCCTAAAACCAATAAGAACTCACCTCATCTCTTGTCTAGGTCAGAAAAACAGTCATAAATATCTGAATATTTAGAGTTTATCATGACTTAGAAACACTTGTAACAGACTATAGACACGTTCCCCAACTTTACCTAGATTTTCAAGTCTTTTGACATAATATTTTATGTTTTATGGCCTTTCTAGAAATCAATTTCTGAACTCATTTTTACTCAGAAATTAAGGAGGCCGATAGCAATAATTTGATGGTTCTTAAAGCTTTTTTACTCTTTCTTCAAACTATCACCCGAATGTTGATCTTAACTCATTCCTACAACGTTTACAATAGATAATTAAAATCCATACAACGTTTTCCACGTGTAACAAAGCCACTGCATATGACTATGTACTTAGAAAATAAAAATAAAAATGCAAGAGTTCTTCGAGCATAAACATTAGATAAACATATAAGAAGCTTTAAAACCACTGAAATTTGATTCATTAGGATAAAAACACATTACAAACACTAATTTGAATAAGATTTCAACTTATTTCATTAAGAAACACATATAATATCTGCAGACCTGTGCATGCTGCCATATCCACACTCTATCTTCATTCATGGAAATTTGTCCACTTTATGCTCGTAAAGGGTCTTGGACATCATATTCTGAATAGATTCGATGCTAATAAAGGTATTTAAGCTTCTCCCAAGCTTTGAATGACGATATTTGGTTGAGATTCTCCCTCAACCGCTCATCTTAAGATAGCAAAATGACTTTGTCATGAATAGCATTTTGTTGAATTTGCCTTATTGTGACTTTCTAAGAAGACTATGACTTGTAAGGGGCTCTAGAAGACTCCTTACTACGTTGCAAACCCATAGTAGACCTATGACTCATAGTGACAAATAAATGATCACAATTGTCCATTTAGTTAGATAAATACGTGAGATAATTTAAATATCAAGTTTCGGAGGGAAATTATCCAAAACATCTAAAAGTCCTAATACAAACTTTCAATGCCTCAGATGAGGCTTATTATAAGAAAACAAACCTTGTAGGATTCTTAATACTATTGACAACATAGACTTTGCAAACTTATGGTGATGCTTCTACATCATATAGCAAATCAGAAGATGAAGATGACGCTAAACAAGAGGAAAGATAAATAGATAAAAAAAGAAGTCAATCAACAAGAAGCATCACTAATATGGAAAAGGAAAATAATGGAAATCAAGACTCCATTCTTGGTGAGGTAAGATCTGCTAGGATTCAAGAAAAAGATATAGTTAAAGCTTTTACATAAATTAAAAGGTAGGATGAGCCAATTAAAATAAAATATGTTGAGATATTTTATTAAAAAAAACACAACCTAAATCAATACCCAGTACATCCATGACTAACAATATTGTATAAATATTTTTAAATATTAAAGTCTCATTCTATAAGATTTATACTCTATATACCTTGTAGATGCCTTCCTAGATACAAGATCACCAAGATCTTTTGCTAGAAATCTTGATATTCCGAAAGAATAGTGTAAAGATAATCATTAGATATTATTGGAACTTCAATAACTGGTAGCAGCCCACTCCATTTCAGAAAATGTGTCTACACAATTAAACTTATTATCCATAATTTATCAATTCCACCTTCCTCTCGATATATATTGAGTTTAAGTCATTAATATTAATCTAACATGTATTTTTACTCTATATATAAAAAATGTAATGTATATATATATTTTATTTTTTTAAATTAATAATTATTTAAAAAAAAAATTGAATTATTTTTTTTAGACATAATATTATTATTTGACCCTTCATGGAATATAATATGTTATGAAATATTTTCCTTCTAGAATACTAACCTTTCTACCAAATATAACAAAAAATATTTTACATCATAACTCCAAACCTGTACATATTCCAAAATTAAAGTTTGTAGAAGAAAAGATTAGTGCATCAAAATAGTTAATATTATTGAGTAGAGATAATTGTCAAGAAGAAGTGAGAATTTTTTATTTAAATAAATATAAATATAAATAAACTAGAAGAGAAAATCCTAGAGATATGATTATGAAGAGTCTGACCTGCTCAGTAATTAATGAATCCCAGATAACAAAAATGAAAGAAAAATTTAACAAGGGATTGGTCAATATGAATCCTCTTGATTTTTGGTTCAAGGATCAAGAAGAGTGAAATTAAAATAAAACTAGAATGCAAAGCAAAATATTTCTAAAGAATAGTCTTATCCGTTAATCCCTTCTTTAAAAAATTAAATGCACAGGTATCTCAAAGGACTATTAGATGTTGGATTTATCAAGCCAAGAAAAAGTGCCATCTCTTGTGTTACATTCAAACTAGAATGCAAAGCAAAATATTTCTAAAGAATAGTCTTATCCGTTAATCCCTTCTTTAAAAAATTAAATGCACAGGTATCTCAAAGAACTATTAGATGGTGGATTTATCAAGCCAAGAAAAAGTGCCATCTCTTGTGTTACATTTTCTGTGAATAAGAATTCTTAAAGGATAAGAAGTACAAATAATTTATTTATAAATTATCAACCTTTAAATACAATCACCATGCCTTTTAATTATCCCATGCAATATTTTACTAATATCATGCACATGAGAGTTCAATGTAGGATCTAATCAAACCTTGACTACAAATCAGGATTTTGGCAGATCAAGGCTATGGCATATGATAAGTATAAGACTGATTTATCTGTCCCACAAGGACTCTTTAAATGGAATTCTATTCCATTTGGTTTGAGTGCTACACCTCCATACTTCCAAAGGTGCATGAAATATTCTCTCAAACATCTCAATTAATGAATTTGTTTTTCTATATATTGATGTCATCATTATTTTCTTTAAATATATAAAAGAACATATACAACACTCTGAATCCTTTTATAAATCCATTAGATAAAGAGAAAATGGTATATGTTCATTCAATAGAAAGCTAGTAATAGGACAAAATGATATATATATATATATATATATATATATATATATATATATATATATATATATATATATATATATATATATATATATATATATATATATATATAAGGCCTCCATTTAGATTAGGGAAAGATTTGTATTCAGCCTCATATGTTGACAAAATTACAAGAATTCCTTGACGAGTTATCCAATAGAACTCATTTTCAAGTGTTCTTAGGATGTCTAAATTTGTATCCCCTTTCTTTGAAAACCTGGCAACTTGGAGACAGGGCCTGCAAAAAAAAAATCAAAATGGTGAAAAGACATTTTGCAGTTATACATTAAGTACATTTATAAATGTCAGAAAAGGTATCATATATATGAAAAGGAGATCTTAATTGTATTAAATGGAGTAGAAAAATTCAAAATATTTTTGATCCTGGAAGAATTTTCCTTCAAAATATTTTTGATACTAGAAGAATTTTTCATCAGAACTAGTAGTCTAGATATGAGAACACTGATGAATAGAAAGGTGAAGAATGGTTTAGGACAAGGAAGAATAATTATATGGTAGTGTTAGCTGACTAGTTTCCATTTCACCATTGAATGGATCAAAGGCAAAGACAATACACTTTTTGATGCATTGACAAGAGAATTCAGTGTACAAATGATGAATGAAGATCAAGTTCTCAAGCAACACCATGGGAATACCTTCGAATAGTATCAAAGATCATATATTTAAAAGTTACTATGCGAACATGTGGTTAACTAAATACTCTGATGTGTGTTGGTAGTGCTATGTAACATCAAAACCTAAGATGCAAAAGATTCTGCTTTTAAGGACAATAATTGGAAAGCAACAATGGACCGGTACCATTCAGTTTTTGTACCTTAGTCATTGATTAAGGGCCCTTTGCTATTAGTCGTTGATTAAGCATCTTTATAATCCTTTCCCAAGTGTATATCCCCTCTCTAAATATTATAGATAAGAGGGTCAGATTTTGCAATGGATATAGAGTTCAAAATAAGAGTATAAAGAACAAGTCTTAAAGGAAATTATTATTAAAGTGTCTTTAATTTTTTTTAAGTATGTTGTTCATCTGTCCCAGTTGCGATATGGTGAATCATAAAGGAAATTATGTGTGTCACATAATCTGTAGTTTTACAGTGTATATATTTGTAAGAGATTATTGTTAGTAACATGTGGCTATTATTTATATATATTATAGTGAGATGTATTTTATTATAGTTATCGATGGGTGATGGTGGGTTGTTATGTAGCGAATGTGTTAATTTTTAATTTCAATTTTAAATTTAACATCTATTTGATCATCAATTTAAAAAAATATATATTTAAAAGCAAACCAAATTGACATTATTATACTTTTTTTAATTTTTATTAAAAATAAAAATTTATGAAGGAAGTTAAAACCTAACTAATATTATTATATCATAATAAATTTTATTAAAAATATAATTTTATGAACGGATGCTATTATGAATTATGAACTTAAATATTTATTTTTTAATTTCAGCCCACCTTCTATCATCACACTTTATTTTTTATTTTTAAATAGCATGTCACAATTGTATACTTATAAGGATATACCATTATGATTATCTATAATATGAGATTTCATTTTTATTTGTTCCATGTAATGTTAAGCTCAAGAAAATTCATTTTTCGGTCTATGTAATAAAATTGGTTTTTTTAATTTAAATTTCAATGTTGGAGTGTGTTTGCAGGGAACCATTTATGGTTCCACCTAAAACTCCAAAATGTATTTTGAGTAGAATTGCACTCAGACTCTCTAAAATTATTAAATGGTACTTATAGAACTAGGTTCATTTCTATGATAAAATAGCCATTATTTTTATTGATTAATAACTAGGCTTCTAATTTTTCTTAGTTGAGTCTATGATTTGATTTTGATAGCACAAACAAATATTCTGTGTTGATGTCAATTACATTATAGCAATTGTAAGTGACAACATTTTTTTTAAAAAATTTATATTTGATATAACTGAAATAAAAATAGAGTTATGTTTAGGTTTGTAAAGAAAATTCATCAGCGTATAAGCCATAAATTTATGTACAATTATTTGTAATAAACTAGCATACCTACCTTAGATAAATTTATGTAAAATACTCTGGGAGATATCATTCTCGTGGTGTCTATTCCTCTTATGTCTCAAATCTAATATGCAATAGGCACATCAAGAATGATATCTCTCAACGTATTTACATATATTTATCTAAGATAGGTATGCTAGTAACAACTATGTGTTTGTATATTTATTTAACATAAAATGTGATTTTTTCATAAAACTTGAAATGTATAATATAAATAATATTAAATCATATAAAATTATAGAAAATTATAATATGCATTACATTAAATGACCCAAAACATATATATATATATATATATATATATATATATATATATATATATATATATATATATATATATATATATATATATATATATATATATATTATAAATCTAAATATTTATTTAATACTCATAATAATGTACCATACACATCACATAAAATTTCAAATAATGAATAAGTGCATGATTTTTTATTAATTACATGATATTTTTTCCTCTAAGTGTTTCAATCTTTTCTCTTCAGCTTTCTATTTGGAAAGTTGTTTTTCATTTTTTAGCTTTTCATAATTATCATATGTAAATAGAGGTAATATTAGTAGTCCTTCCAAGGACTTTAAATGACCCCTAATATAGCCACAAATGTTAATCTTTTTCTTTCTCTTTGACCTATATCAATTATGGTTTTTGAAAGAGCCAAACCTTATGATTTATATATTATTAATGTCCAAGCCAACTGTAAGTAGTTGGGCTATGCACCCCCTTTGTATTGGTGTAATAGAACTGTATATGGAGTTTCATCTTCAAACGATATTCCTAAGTAACTATTAAACTAGATGATAACATAGGTTGCTTTTGGTAGGACAATCCAAGTTATGTAGATTATACTTTTGATATACCCTAGATCTCCATTTACAAGACATACTTCTATCCAAATATTAGAAGTTAACATGACCCTTGTACCTATAGTAATCAATAAATCCACATCAAGTTCATCATTTGAACCTCCCATTGGTGTATTGGCACTTCCTACTTTGATTGCAATGTTATGTGCAACCAATCTTTTTAATGAATATATTATTTTATTTTATTTTGGTTATGCACATTATCATTTGTGGAAAAAAAATGAATACAACTGTCAAAATATTCATTGGTGGTTGTATATGTTTCAACATTATTTTTGGTCATCAATAGTTTCCAATCATCTATTTATGGATTTGCATCTCTCAGATTTGTGAGAAGCTGAAAAAAAATTTATTGGTCATTACTTTTTCCTTCCTATCTAAATATCTTGTCTAAAAGTAACAACTATTTTGAATTCTTTCCACAATAGTTTTTCTCATCTATTGCTATCACATGGTGGTCTATCACTAATATGAGGAAGTTGACCTAAATATTCAACCAAAATAATAGATATACCACCAAAACTCATGTTTGCATTTTTAGGAAAAGCTTGATGGAGTCTAGAATCTATGTTTTGTAGCAAATTTTACTTAGTTGAGCTCATTTTATCAATCAATATGTATTTTATGTGGTGAATATTCTCTTGGAAACTTGTAAGTCTTGTTCCTTCTAATTCAATGAAATCCATAATTAGGATTTGAAGTTGTGCATGGATAGTTGAGGCACTAGTATTGAATGTTTCAACTCTAATTATTGTAGGTAATAGAAGCATAGATCACTCTATGATTATTGCATCTTGAAGAGATCGATGAATGACATCTATCATATTTGATTTTCTTGTACCTGTTGTTCTTTGGATTATCATGTATAAGGGTTAAGCATTTTGACCTACATGATAATGTGTAATAACCATATTAAGTGTTTTTTTTGTTTGGCACCCAAGATTTCATAATTCATTATTGGTGTTATATCATCTTCTAATAAATTCATTATTTTTCTTAGTGCTTATGAATTTGATCGCTCCATTTGTGTATTCTTCACCTTTATATTCATTATTACATAATGCTTGTATATCAATATCTTTTCTTCCATACATATCTATTTCACTATATTCCATACATTGGACACATTGTAGCCTGGATATGATTTTCCACTCATGTTTCAATGTATTTTGTTGAACATGTTGATTATCCTCATCTTTAGTATCATCATGACTTTCAACATCTTCTATAATTATTCTTCTCTCGACATGCCAATAGTTATAATTAAATGATTCCTAATTTGATATTATTTTATCATTAATTCCAAAATCTCTTTGTATATCATGAAATGGCTTGTAAAGTAATAACTATGACCAATATAAATCAATCTATTTATTTAATTCAAGTGCAAGGATGAAGGAAAATATTGGAAATATTCTTGTAATCATTGTAATATCCTTTTCCTCTCATTTGTTGTCCTTTTTTTGCCTTTGATTATATGTCCAAGATCTAGCTGCCTCAATGAGTGATGTGCTTTCCATGGAAAAAAGACTATTCTTGTATACACAAAAGAAAGATAATGATCATTATGATCATCTTGCTCATTTTTTGTCTACAAATTTGAACTCCTGACGTCAAATATTTATGTTCACAAATACTCTATTTCTCTCTCCAAATAAAAACCCTCAATGTCTTTTTTAATATATATATATATATATATATATATATATATATATATATATATATATATATATATATATATATATATATATATATATACACACACATATATGTATGTATGTAGATATATATGTATGTATGTGTGTATATATATATATATATATATATATATATATATATATATATACATTTCAAAAAATAAAATTATAATTGTTTATCTTTTTTAATGTTATTTTTATATTGAAATATAAATTGAATTAAACATCATTATATTTGAAAATATTAAGATTTTGACCTTTTAAAAAAAAATATTAATTGTAAACACTAATATAAATTTAATATCATTTTTTAAAAAAATTATCAAAATACATGATAGATAATTTATGGTTATACGCTTTCATAATAAATTTGTATGTTAATTATATAATTTTTATTTTTTTATTTTTGAAATAAATTTATCTTGAAAAATTACTTAATATTTTTTAATTAAATATATAATATTACGGTGATATTTTTATAGATATAAATATAATTTTAGATAGAACCACATTTTAAAACCTGCTACTCCAACCGTTGAAGAGAGTGTCATTTGTAATGTGTCGTGCACACTAGAGAAGAAATGTAAATCAGGGTTCGACGAATAAGTCAAAGGATGGGAACCATGTGGTGAAATCTATGGAAATAAGAAGACGGGAATCGAGTCAGGGGAATACTCTACTGATAAAGAACAAAGTATAGAAGGAATAAGAACAGTTATAAATGTAAAGGGGCTAACCACAAATCATTTGCAGAGGTAATTTTTGACGTTGTGAAATAGTAATTGATAACTGAAGATTCGTTGACTGCCCTGAATATCATTCAATTTTTTTTATTTTTTATTGTTATAGTTTTGTGTGTGTGTGTATATATATATATATATATATATATTTTGTGTACAAATTTTTTTAGTTTATGGTTTTTTATATTATTTCTTTTCTAAGTAGATGTTGGTCATTTTTCTTTACATGGGTATGATATCAGACTTTCTCTTTCTCCTTTTTTATTGTAAAAACTTTTCAGCATAATTATAATCAATATGGTTTTTAAATGCAATGTAAAATTTTGAACACACCTAACTATTAAATCATATATGTATTTCCTTTAGTATTTCTCTTTTTTACTATGATTTATATGGGCAATGTTGAATAGTTATTTTTTATACTCATAAAGATTAAATGCATTATATAAAAAACTTATAAAACATAAATATTTGCTGAATGAAGTTTATTACAGATGAATTTTGAATGAATGCAGATTTCTAAACTGAGTCCTAGTCTTCATGGCTATTGTTATAAATGATAAAAAAATATCCTACACATAATTTTTGGGTGCAATTGTATGTATCCAAAAAAAAAAGAACCAAAACAAATAATTTAATTTAAAAAAAAATAATTTAAATATTGTATTAGTTAATATTATTATAATTTTTTATATATTTATTTATTATTTTAAATTAATAATTAACTAGCATAAATACTTTAGATAAATTTATGTAAAAAATCTTGAGAGATATCATTCTTAAGGTATCAAATTGATTTATATTTAGGTATATTAAATACATATTTATTTAACACAAAGAGATAACAATTTTGAGGTTTTTATATAATACATAATGCCAACATTTAATATAGATACCTGAAGGTTGGTATCTCTTATCATTAACAAATATGTATTTAAGATATCTAAACATAAATGAAATATACAACTCAAAAATCATATCTTTTTATATATTTTACATATGTTTATCTAAGATATACATGTTAGTTGATGTACCATTCCATATTTTATAATTTTGAAAAAAGAATTATTTATCAATTTTTCGCAATTAAATAGAAAGAAATATAAAAAAAAGTGGATGACATGAAAAATCTGAGTGTAGTGAAATATAGTAGTTTTGTTTACAATTTGTTAAACAATTTTATTCATTTACCTTCCACATACTTCCACATTTTCATAGATGTTTATCAGATCATTTGCAACTACAATGTCTCACAAATATATGCTCTAAATTATTGTTTGATTGATATCCATATCATGTTCCAAAGCTCCCATTATAACATGGTCTAGGAGGATGCAAACTTGATAATTTTATTTTCTCAAATACTTCAAAAGCCATTTGTATAAAACCATTTTACATATATCTTAAATTACTGTGGCATTCCATGAGATGACATCCATGACTTTTAGTTATCTTAATCACCTAAGTTAATTTTCTTTAACCTTTAATTAACTTTTCTCAATGTTTAAAAGAATTAAAATTTGAAATTTAATTTAATCAGAAAACAACATCTACATAAGTAGATAGATTTTATAAAATAAAAACGGGTGATACAAGGAACATGATAGGCCCTCTCATACGTGCTGCCAGCAGCTGAGAAGAATGCCTAAACAATGCCACGAAGTTATACTTGGGTACGTTTGTGATTTTTAAAAGGGCCCCAATAAAAAAACTTAAGGAAAAGAGAGATTATCTTTTGCAACCCTACAAGTGAAAAGTAAGATGAATGTTCGATAAGTGGCTTACCATGAAAATTCGTCTACCATAAAGATAACGTAAAGGCTTTTCTGGAGCTTCTTCGTTGACTGGCGGGAGAAAAAAAATCTACTTTTGTGCGACTCGGTTTCTTTTCCTTCTCCGAATTACAGAGTGCGGACTGTTTTTCGGATGATTCAAAGGAGAACGAATAACTTGTGATATGATAGTAGCTGTATATTCTTCTACGGTCAATCTTGTAGAGTAATATAATTTTAAATTTTCGGCCCCAAGTCTATTCAATTTTTTCGTACACGTTCAAATGCAGTGCATTACATGAAATTTGTCAATTATATAATTCGTCGAAGAAATTTGTATCGCCACCATCATTTTTATCATTCAAATGGAAATAAAGATGACTTCCATAATCCCCGTTTTTCTTATTTATTTTTCTCATCAAAGTCTACAGTCTATAGACTAGGATATATATTTCTATGGTATATCATTCAATACAAATATGCCCTGAAAAACTTTGTAGAATCAAAGGTACTCAACAAATGGAAAACCATTATTCTGTATTCTTTATTTTATTTTTTTACTTGAGCTATCCATTGTAATATGAATAAAGGGAGTTTACATCAAAATGTAAAATGTGTATATATAATATTTTTTATTATGTTTAATTAAATATAACATAACAAATTTGATTAAATTAACTGATTTAAATTTTGAAAGATAAATGAATATGAGAAGATTTAAAAGAGTATCATGTTTTTCAGAAGATTAGAAAATAAGTGTTAAAGTTAAATAGTAAAAATTATAGTTTTATGGTATGACAATGAAAAGTTTATAGTAAAAATTATGATTTTGTGGGAAGACAACGAGAACCATGAAAACTTGTCATGAACAAAGAACCTCCCCATTAACTATACATATTTTTTTGGTGCATTAACACCATATGCAATACATTTTTTGATAAATGACAAGGAAGTGAAAATTATTTTAACAAATGTGTTTGTTATGTTTAGGAGTCTAAAAGTCTCGCCTAATATTATGAAATTTTGTAGTTAGATACAAGGATTTATTTGAGTCAGCAAGAAGTATAAACTTGATCTTCTTCAGCATTTTGGCATGGTTGATTGTAATCCAAATTCTTCTCTTTCTCAGTTTGAAGTGACTTTTACTACCTCTTGTACTACTCCACTTTGTGATCCTACATTGTATATATAGATGGTTGAAAATATTATGTATTTAATCCATACTCGCCTCAATATTTTATTTGCAATCAGGCTTGTATCTAGGTTTGCACATGCCCCTCATGATAGTCATTGGTAGGTTGTCAAAATAATTTTATGATATCTACGAGATAACTAATTTTGAATTGTACTACACTATGGGTTATACTCAGTTGATTGGGTACAATGATTCAGATTGGGTAGATTTTCTTGATGACAATAATTCTACTTCTAGATATATCTTTTATCTTGCTTCTTCACCTATTGTTTAGTTATGTAATAAGTAGCAGGTTATTAGTTTCATCTACATAGGTTGAGTACATGATAGCAGTTACATCAAGTCAACATATTATTTGGCTTTGTCAATTGTTGATAGAGATTAGCTTCACATAGGATTCACCCACTATACTTTGGTGTGACAACCAGATTGCATTTCACATATCTTGCAATCTATTTGAGCATCAACAAACCAAGCATATTAAGGTACATATCCACTTTATTCATCAACACATTCAGGATGGAGCTCTTATCTTGAAGTATTTTCCAAATCAGTAATATGTTATAGACATCTTCACAAATCCTTTTGCATCACCTTGTTTCTTTGAGTTGTGTGGCATGATTGGGGTTCCAAAAGTTATTGTTGAAGGTTGTTTGTGAAGACATTTTCCTTCTTCATTTTATGGATACATATTTACATGAGTACCTTGTTAGGCCTAGTTGTTGGGACTCATACTATGGATATATCACTATTTTTTTGGCTATTTTTATCCCTTAGCTTCACTTGAGAGAGGGTGTTAGAGTATGTAATTTTCATTTTTAATATTTATTAACTAGTTATTTTATCTTTTTTGAGTATCTTACATGAAGATTTATCCCACATTATTTAGTTATGTTAGTTATTTGTTGAGCCTTGCCTACATATGTAAAGGATTTCCTTTGTACTAGCATCTTATTTGTAAATAACACTTGACTTGTATTGTTTTTCAATCTTTGTCTGCAACTTTATTTTATGATGTTTTTTGTTGTTAACACTTTTGAATCTTTAGTTGGAATGCTTGTTCACCATTCCTACTAGTTATGATTTTTAGATTAATTTTTCTAATATTCTAAAATGGACCAACTAATTTTTTATATTCAAATTATAAAATATTTGCAAGGGATAATATAAAAGGATTCATAATTAGCATCCATCAAGATTTGTTATGGTAGTAATTGAGCGTATAAGATTGACATATGTGTTATGACTGAATTAAGTTCTACCTAAATTGGGTGAATTATTTAGGCCTTTGAAATTTATTCTGATATATTCACCTAAATTTTAAAAAGGATTCTCATTTCTAAAAGATCAACTGCATCATTGCATGCTAAAAATATAGATGAGATAATAAACATGGAAAGATATGTGCATTGGTAGGGACGTATTGATTAAAATAGCTTTTTTTATACATATATGTAGCCAATGGTGATTCCCAACCTTTATTCTATTTATATTTCATAAAAATCATCATGCAAACTTATAGAATATGGGCGACTCAAATAATCTCTATTAAAATTATAGATGCCTAGCTAGTAGTAGAATAAGTCTTAGAGTGGAATCAAATGTATCTATATTGGGGCTATGGATGTTTGGATGGTAGAAGATCAATGCATAAAATTCCCTTAATTTTTGGTTACAAAATATGAAATCATAACAAAGCCTACAATGTTTACTAATGCCTTTGTTAAAACTCTCATAACAAGGGGAAATTAATATCATGGAATAATAGACATAGATTCAATGAATGGAAAAGGTTATTATGTTACATGGTGAAGGACAAGTATTTTTCTAGGGACTGGTTTATTTTTTCTTTGTTATAATTAAAATTATGTTATGATACATTATTGAGCTTATGGGTTCTTAAATACTCAGGGGTATTTCCCCACTAAGTCACCATTTCTTGTGACCTCACACACACACACACACACACACACACACACACACACACACACACACACACACACACTTTTTTGAATATTATGGGGACTCACTATTGTTTGAATATACTAATTCAAGGTCCTATAATCCTTATAAATCCAAGACATTGATTTTGATATGCAAAATTTTATGGTTGTCCTCAAATTTTAAAGTTAAAAAATTCAAAAATGATGAAAATAAAATCTCGAACATTGATTTTGATAGATTTTAAACCTTAGGTTTCAAAACAAATTCATGAAAATTGACTATATGTTTTTTTTATTGACTAACAAAGCTAACATGTCATGACATAATACGTCTATGAATTTTGTGTACTCATAGTAATATTTATGAAGGATTATAAACTATTCACATGTAGGCCCTATATTCATTGTGTCCCCCAAATTTTTCAAACTTCAAGATCAAGACAAGTGGCATGATCATATCAACCAGAATCTATCATCCTTCAAAAAAATTTATACACCCTTAACCTTTGACGTGTTTAGGAATATGTGTGGCTGACTTTTGGTTTACATATATCTTTTATATTCTTGTTACATTTCTCTATGTTCTTAGTTAGGTTAACCTATGGAATAATGATGGCTAAGTAGACTATATATGAGAGGTAGTGATTAGTCTTTAATCATCATGTTAAGTATTCTACTCTTAGTTTATTTTTGTGGAGGTTACCCCTTCGAAGTGGATTTGCTATATTATCCTATATTCTACTCTGATATCAATTATTATTATGTGATCTCTCATATTTTCTTACTTTATGCATGATATAATTATTTTGTATGAACATCTAAGTAATATCATTAAAATTGGTATTAGAGATTCAATTTGAGCAAATTTTTCATGACATTATTTTTGGATTTGGTGAAGCGTGACAAGTGTAAGTGAAAGGAGTGAAAAGACATTACTCACAATTTGGGAAGAATTAATTTTTTTGTCAGCTCATTATTATTCAAAATACTTTTTTGAAAAAAATATTTGAAAAAAAATCTATTTTTTTTTTAAATTTTTTACCAATTATAGTTGTTGGATTCATCTCAATAAGATGATCATAATGGTATATTATATTGGTACACTTTTTTTGTGCCAAACATTTTTACCCTAGTATGTGAAGGCAGTAGTTAGATTCATCTTAGTGAGGTGATCGCAATGGTGTCATATCTTGGTATATATTTTTCAGAGTAAAAAAATATTAGGGTTTGTATATGGTCAGTCCTTCTACATGATAAAGAAAAGGGAGGAAAGAAACTCATAAGACTCCTATTGGTGACATGGAATCTAAAACTTTAGATCTATTGATTTTTTAACTTTAGGTTGATATAAAGGGTTTAGTGCAGCATGATGATTTTATTATAGTGCAAACCAATGTTTTAGGGATGTGTAGAGAGATTAATGGGGTTCAAACTCAATTGAATTAGATCACTACTCAATTGGTTGCCCTTTCATCTCAGTTATAGTCAAATAACTCTCCACTTCATCATTCAAGTCCTCATCTCAATATCAATAAATCTAATTTTGGTGTGAAATTGATGTTGCCAAAATTGGACATGTATAAGTTTGATGGTAAAGATCCTCTCACTTGAATTATGTAAATTAGAAATTTATTTATTCTACATCAAACTCCTAGTTCTTAGAAGGTGATAGTGGCATCTTTATATCTAGAACCTGAGCAGTTCATTTAGTATCATTGGTTGTGTGCTCAAAATAAAAATAATGGTACTCCTATTACATGTTATATTTTCACTGATGAGTTGTTGGATCATTATTGGAATAATGTCTCTGAGAAATACTTTAGCCAGTTAGCCAAATTGTGACAAAAAGGAACTATGAAGGATTATATTCATCAATTTCAAAATCTATCCTTACAAGTAGAAGACATCACTGAGGAAAATTTGACTAATCTATTATTGTAGATCTCAAAGATATCATCCAATTGGAGGTTTATATGTTTAAGCTAGTATCAATCTTAGAAGCTATCCCATAGGCACGCATGATAGATTAAAAAGAGATGATAAAATGAAAAACTATTACCACTAATCATGATCACACCTTTTTAGCACCATCATATCCTTAACCCACTATGACACCTCAGTAAAGTGAAGATAAGTGCAAAAAAGGGTTTTGTTATGGTTGTGATAATAAATAGAACAAATACCACCATTGTGCTAAAAAGAAGTTATTTTACATCGAATGTGCCAATGAAGATGACAATGATGAGGAGACAATTGGTGAGGATGAAGAAGGCTCTAAGTAATAATCTAAAGACTTTCAACCTACTATTTCTTATTATGCTCTTTCAAGTATTAATACTCTCCAAACTCTTAAGGTGGTGGGTTTTCTAAAGAAACATAAGGTCACTATATTGATTGATTCTTGGAGCACACACAACTTCATCAATAATAAGTTAGTTTCTCACATGAACTATTTAATTTATCCCAATTAAAAATTTTAGATCATGATTATAGATGGTGGTACCATTAGTTACTCAAAAAAATACCATAATATTAAGCTAGCCATGGGAGACTACTTGTTGGATTCTCCTATGTTTGTTATTCCCATGGGGGAGCTAACATTATTTTGAGAGTATAGTGGCTCACCACTTTAGGCACTATTGAGATGATTTTTCAATAATTATTCATATGATTTTATTATGAAGGAAGGACATTTGAGATAATGGGATTAAAGGCTAAATCTATACAACTTGTTAGCTCCCATCAAATGATAAAGATTCTCCTAAAGGGTGCTGAAGGATTTGTAACTCACTTATTTTCCATAGAAGTTCAACCAACTCTACCATCTATACCTTCTAATCTAAAATAAGTGATTGATGCCATTCGATTATTTTTTATGACATGTCAAAAGGACTTCCACCTAGCTGCACACATGATCATGCTGTCAAACTTATTCATGATAGTAAAAAAACCAACATCACGCCATATAAGTATCCCTATGCCCAAAAAAGTGAAATAAAAAAGATGGTATATGATATTTTGGATGCAAGAATCATTCACCATAGCCAAAGTGAATATTATTCACCAGTTTTCATGGAGAGAAAGAAAGATAACACTTGGAGGATGTGCCCTAACTATAAAGAACTCAATAAGTACACTATCAAAGATAAGTTTCTTATTCTTGTCATTGATTTTATATATGAATTAAATGGTTCTCTATATTTTACCAAATTAGATCTATGTTATGGTATCATCAAATTTGAATCCATGATGAAGACATACCGAAAATTACTTTCAAGACTTATGAGGGCCATTATGATTTTTTGGTTATGCCTTTTAGGCTAACAAATGCACCATCCACCTTTAAAAGTTTGATGAATACTTTTTTTAGACCATTTTTTAATAAATTTGTTTTGATATTTTTTGATGATATCCTCATTTATAGTAAAACTTGGCAAGACTATTTGCACCATGTGAAACATGTACTATCACTTCTAGAACAATATCAATTATATGCCAAACCTTCCAAATTTACTTTTGGAGCTTGTAAGGTTTAGTACTTAGGTTATCTAGTTTCACATGTAGGAGTGAAAGTGGATCCTAAAAAAAACTAAGCAATGGTGGACTAGTTGATTCCTAAGACACTCAAGCAACTAAAGGGATTTATTGGGATAACTAATTACTATCATAAGTTTATCAAAAATTATGGTAGAATTTCAACCCCATTCACTTATTTATTTAATAGAGACTCATTTTAGTGCACTAATATAGCTACTAGTGCATTTAAACAATTGAAATTGGCTATGTGCACCAGTCCAGTTTTGGCCACTCCTAATTTTTTAAAGACTTTTATGGTTGAATTTGATGCATCTGGGTATGGTATGGGTGTTTTAATCATAAAATAAGGCATACCAATTACATTTTAAATTCATCAATTAAAGGTTAAAAATCAAAACAAGTCCATTTATGAGAAGGAAGTGATGGCCATTTTGTATGCAGTCAAACAATAGAGGATTTATTTGATGGGTCCTCAATTTTAGGTAAAGACTGATCATGATAGTCTCAAATATTTTTTAGAACAAATTTTGTTATTTGAATAACAATAAAAATGAGTAACTAAGATGTTAGGTTATGATTTTGAAATAGTTTACAAGAAAGGCAAGGATAATGTAGTGGTAGATGCACTATCCAGGAAGGATGAATCCGTTGTGGTATTGTCATGTGGTATGAAAATTATATAGGTAGATTGGCTATAGAAAGTAAAATTAGAATGAGACAATGATAGTGCTACCCATGATTTGATTTAGAATCTTCAATAAGGTTTGGGTGGATTTAAAAAATTCACATGGAAGGGTGATGCATTATAGTATAAATGTAAACTATAACTATGTAATAATTTTATTCTTCAACAAAAAATCCTTTAAGAACTTCATACAACTCCAATTGGGGGTCATTCAGTATTTTTAAAAACCTATCATAGAATCAAACATGATTTTTTTGGGAAGGAATAAAAGGGTATGCCTAAAAATATATAGCTGAATGTATAATCTATCAACAAAATAAAGGATAAACCATCAAAACCCTAGGTATTTTTTAGCCTTTATCCATCCCTAGACAATGTTGAGAAGAGGTGAATATGGATCTTATTATAGGGTTACTGAGATTTAATGGTCAAAATGTTATGGTTGTATTAGATCATCTCAGTAAGTATGCTTATTTTTGTTTTTTTATCACTACCATTTATTGCTCGTACAATAGCTTCTACTTTTCTTAATATAATTTAGAAATTTCATGGTACCCCTAAGATCATTATCAGTGATAGAGATCTTATTTTCACTAGCAATTTTTAGACTAAGTTATTTGCATGTTTGGGTACCTATTTGGCTCATAGTTCATCTTATCATACTCAATTAGATGGACAAACTGACATAGTCAAAAAATGTCTTAAAAGATATCTTCATTATTTTATTTTTGATAAACACTATAAATGGGTTCATTGGTTGCCACTTGTTAAATGGTTTTATATTACTTATGTTCATAGTTATTCTAAAATATCTTCTTTTTTGGCACTATATGTATACCATTCTCCATCCATCACTTTAACCTTGAAGGTCTAGCCTAAGGTTCATGTAGTTGAATAACATATTCACCATCAACAGGAGGTCCTTGTAAGTTTGCATGAAAATTTAACCATGACCTAGAATCGCATGAAGTAGCAGGCTGTTCAATATAGGAGTGAGAGGCATTTTAACATTGGTGATTGGGTCTTTATTCATTTGCATTTACATAAACATACGTCCTTGAAGAAATAAAAAAAGGATAATAAGTTTTCCCATAAGTATTATGGGCCTTATCAAATTTTGTATAAAATTAGTGGTGTGACCTAAAAATTAAAGTTTCCTTCTTCCACTTGCATACATCAAGTATTTCATGTATCATTCCTAAAGAAATTCATTAGACATAGAGTTTATACTCAAACTAAGTTACCAAAATTGGATGAGGAAGGAAGATTTATTCTTGATCCTAAGGTGATCCTTAAAAAATGCACTAAATAGTTACGATTTAGAGTGATTAAGGAGTACATGATGAAATGAAAGAATCTGCCTTGTGAAGATGCCACTTGGGAGGATGAATCCTTTGTTTATCAACATCTATAATTGACTCAACATTGAGGATAACATTTTTTTGAAGGGGAGGGGCATGCTATTTTGTTAACCTTTGGTGTGTTTAGGGATATGTGTGGCCAACTTGTGGCTTACATACCTCTTTTATATTTTTTTCTACATTCTCTTTGTTTTTAGTTAGTTCAGCCTATGGAATAACCATGGCTAAGTAGACTATGTATAGGAGCTAATGGTTAGTATTTAATCATCATGTTAATTATTTTTCTCTTAGTGCATGTGGAGGTTACCCCTTCGAAGTGGCTTTGCTATATTATCCATTATTCTACTCTAATATCAATTATTGCTATGTGATCTCTCATATTTGCTTACTTTGTATACAATATAATCATTTTGTGCAAACATATAAGGAATTTCATTATAAAATTCTAAGTGTATCAAAGTTTCTTAGTTTTAAAACCTTGACAAATGGCATTATTATGTTACTTAGAACTCAACTCAATTCAACAACATTTCTATACTATATCGATAATTGGATCATTACATGTCATACACATAGTAGAACTAAATTTAATTAGGACAAAGTTCATGCAATAAAAAATACTAATTCTTATATGTTCATGTGGCCCCAAGATCATGCGACATAGCATGATCTAGTGAACCCAAAAATTAGAAGGTCAAAGCAAATTCTAATGGCCTAATGGATTTAAGCTTCAGAGCTCTAAGAATAAGATAGTTGGCATAATCCCGTTAATCTTGAAAACTATAATGAAGATATAAAATTAATGGTCTCATGGTTATGTGGCTTTAAGTATCTGAGGCTCTAAAATTGTTCTATGCATCAACATCCTAGCCACATGAATCCCTCTTGGAGGATGTACACAGTTCAAAGTTCAAAAAGTCATGGCCTTGAGTCTCCAAGTTTTTGTAGCCTCAAGATCACTCCAAATGGATATATCTTGTTAACTTGCAACCCTAGAACATATAAATCAAGATCATAAGTTTGAATACCATGAGATGTGACTTAATGATATTTTAACACTTGTTATGATATTGGCAAATTATAGATCTTTGAAATTTAATCTGTGTACTTCTTCTAGGAAGACTCTGCATGCACTAAATGGTGCCATGTGGAATAACTCAGGCCCTAGGTAAACTAATGTATTTTTATTTTGTACCTCACTCTTGACAAGTTTATGGGTTATGAGATGATGACACATCGATGTTTATCATCAATATGGAGACTTAAAAGTTTTGGCATTTTACATCATCTTTTCAGGCTCTTAGACTCTAATATGATGATATACATATGGATCTCAGTAATCTAGAGACTTATAAATCTTTATAGTGTATTTTAAACCAATAAGGTTCAAGGGAAAATGATTATTCTACCTATCATGATCTTAGTTACTTGACTAATTCGAAACCTTGAATATATGGGACCATATTCATAAAACTTGTTGATGTTGAACCTTTCAAATTTTCAAAAATGATACATTTTGGCACATAAGGGATACCTTCCTCTGGAAATTATACAAACATATAAAAATGTTGAGTCAAAAACAATGATTTTTTTACCTCAACAAACAAATACATCATTAATAACCAAGGTGCACATGGATACACATCAAGAGCAAGAACCGTTACCAAAATAACCAATGATATTAAAATTACAAGAAAATAAAAAATTTGAACTTCCTTTATTGATCAATAATGAACAAAAAGATAATAAAGTTTCAAACTATTATGATAGTGACAATTATCTTCTTCATGATATGACTGATAATTTTTTTTCAAAACCTTAGTCTCAATCCACTTGAGCATCTTTCATATGAATTATTGATGGTATCTATAAGGCCTTGTAGATACAAGTTAAATTCATCACTAGAGGATACAAAACCACATTCAGATAAGGGCAAGACAAAAATAATAGATGAACATGTAAATGATTGTTACTCAATCCATCCCTCTTAGCAAAGAACATTAAGCTGACCTTACAAGGGACCAATGAAAATAAACCATGTTAATAATGTGGATTTTGCTAAAAAATATCCATAATAGATTATCCAGATCTTAGTAAAATAGGATGTTCCATTTTTAATTCATCCCATATTACTTGAGCATCGTGTGATATATTTATCTCCTAATAGACTCACATTGAGCAATAAATTCATTCCTAAAAAGGGATCACTATATTTTACTTATCATTGAGTCATTAGCCATAACACAAATCAATGCAAAACATTGAAAAACCTATTATGTGAGGCACATACAAATTATGCCTAGAAAAGAAAATGACAAAATAATTCCATTATTTCCACATAAAATAATTCTTCAAATTAACAAAGGAAATAAAAATCTAATAGTCACCACAAAAATCGATGGCATTTATTTCTCACATTTTCAAACAAATACAAATAATTGGGATAGTCTTTGTAATATTTCATACTTACCAACATTGGAATATATTGTTGAGGAAGTACAAAATTATTCTATTTTTATCAAATTTCTTGGATATATTTACTTACATATAGCATGAAACCTAAACTAATAAATACCATCATATGCATAATAGATACCAAACCAAATCTCACATTTTGTCTTGGAAAATATTGGGCAACCTAAATGAAAGTAGAAATTGATACCATCAATATGAATCTTAAGTACAAATTCTAAAAGAAACTAATCTGAATACTATATAATTGATACAATGATAAACCCATAGCAATGGTAGATGGCATTCCTTTACTAGATGATATCGAATCAATGGTAATGATGTGACATAAACACTAGTGGGGAAAAAATAATCCCAGAAAACCATCAGATAATCCTTTATGTTTTAAGTGGAAAGATCCATCTCATTTCATTCAAATTAAACTTCTCAAATCTAAATAATTTACATGATCCAACATAAGGTTCGATGGAAATCAAATTTTCAAAAAAATTAAAAAAATCTAAAAAAATCAACATGTTCCTAATTGTACTATTTATTATACATATGTTATTTTCTCCATGTTAGTATATAACATATCATTTTTTTATATATACACATATGTTTCATGCATCTTTTGAGTATGATACATAGATACCCAAATACATGATATGCATATATAGATGTTGGGCCTTCGATTCACTCACATCCTAAGTACATTGGGGGCATTTGATTCTTTGATATTAATACATCAAGATTATATTATTATATGATCACATTACATTATCATGTTTGAGCTTATATACCTGCACATGCCTATATCCATGCTTATAACTTTCACAATGTACATGATATGTTATGTACTTAACATTTTTTTCTAACATTTATTTGTAATAACGAGTATTCTATGTTCATGTTGGTTACTTATATTCCATGTTTTCATTTAGCACTTTTTTTAGTGTGTTCATTTATATCTATTATCTTGTATTGTATTTTCTATTTTAGTATTTGAATATGCTCCATTGATTGTGTCCCATGTGTCTTGGTTTGCCTATTTAGACGTTGCAATATGTATTTATTTATTATATGGATATTTTAATATATCATTATATGATTTTTGGACATTTTACTAAGTTGTGTCCCTTATATTATGTAACAATTAAAAATAACACTTGTTTAAGGTCTCATTAGACCATTTCCATGTTTCTTTGCTTTTGAGTACCCCTGTGTGTGTACTTGATTGCTTGTTGTGCTTGTATTGTTACTCTCTAGACGTTGCCATGATCTAAATCATGCATATTAGGACTTGATGTGATCATATAGTATGTATATCAATGTTATATCTAGCTAGAGATGTTACTACTATATTATACATGTTCCATACACAACTTATATAGTTATCTTAACATTTTGAGGTAAGGCAACTACCAAATTGTATTTACCCTCACCTAAAAATGAGGGCATATCAATGGGGGAATATCATAGAGGTATGGATTTCACATTTACATAGTTTTAGAATTCAATAGGGACATGAAAAAGAAGGCATTACTTCCACACTTATTCAATATTCAACATCTCCATGTTACATTGGGGAAATGCTATAGAAATATGTTCCCACATTTACACAAGTTCTCAGATTCTCTAGATCATAATGGGGGAATATTATGGAAACATGCACCCCACACTTTCATTGATTTGAAATTCAACATATTTCATAGTTATATGATTCAAAAATAATGTTTTGGTAACATTCTATACATTTGGTACTTTTATTATACCCAAGTTTCAGCTGAGACATGTATGAGGTGCATATGCCATGTAAAGGGAACATAAAATTATAAAATTTAATCATTTTATAGGTTTCAAATACTATTATGGACTATTATCAAGCCAATCGATTGTAGTAGTTGATCCACTTTTGAAAGGTTAAATTTATTAAATTGTTAAATTTTACCAAACTTATAAATTAGATTTGATTAAATCATTTACCTTCACTAGATATATAGTGCGAGTTGATAAAATTTCTCACACTCATCAAATCATGCACATAATTTAGTTGCATGATTGAGATGAAAACAAGCTCAATGATTGTGTTGCAACTTGCCTTTACACCAAGGTTGGGATATGTGTCCTCCAATCTCTATATACACATTCATTTTTAGGTTCATATTTATCCTAATCTTAATTTCAATTATTCATAATGGGTATCCTTTCAAATCAAATTACCAAAAGTAAAGATAGTTGCATGGCTACATAAATGCACTCCTAACCTTACACTTCTTACTTTCAATCATTTAAAATTAATTTAATTTCAGATTTCATACTATTATATGCTCTTGGTTATAGGTCAATCACCTATAAAGCACTCAAGTTAGACTCACACAAAGACGAGGTGTGTTATACAGACCCATGTTTGCATTTCTTTCCTTTAAACTAATATTTTCCTTACTAGATTAAAGGGGGAGGGGTAAATGTAGATAAATATGATTGATTTTTTGATTGAACAAGGATTTTATAGTCATTCAATCAATTCCAAGATGCATCAAAGATGCTTATTTGACTTAGGGTAGTAAGACATGTTTTTTTTTTTTTGATGAATCACTACTTTACGCAGTGATCTTAAGCTAAGAGCCAAGGACTGAAGGGTATCCATTCCACCAAAGTCGCTCGAGGCATGATATTGGCCTCATCCCTTTTCACACATCAAGTTTTTGCTAGCATCAAGAATTGATCTTTGGTGGGCTCTTTGTGAGCCAAGCAACTTCACCAATTGAACCAACAACCATTCACAATAAGGCATGTATTTAGAGACGATTGAATGGGATTTTTTTTTTTTGGGATTATAAAGCCACATAAAAGGAGATAAGAAAAGACAACATGCTCATCTTGTAACTAATCAATGATTATGTTATTTGGAGGACCATTTCCAATGCAATTGCATCTCCATTGGAATAAAGACCATGTTTTATTGGGTTTATATATTACTACAAACAAATCATACTAACTAATGTGGAATTAAGTTTTTGAATGAAATAGGAGTTTAGAATCATAGCAGCAAATCCAAGATGCATTGAAAAAAAATATCTTACTTGGAGATAATAATAACATATATTTTTAAAAATATTTGAGATTATTATTTTTTTTTGACATTATAAGATTTAAAATATTTAATAAAAGAAAGAAGGGACGAACCAAAAAAACCCAATAAACAAATATATTCATCTTACAACTCATTGAACATTCTATTAATAGGAGGCCCACTTGTATTGTGGAATCACCCCCTTTGCTATGATGGTGCAGCCTTACAATCTTTGTTGAAGAAATATTCCCATAGACGTTTGACCGACTATTGATAGAATATTTAATAAAGGAAAGAGGGAACGAACCAAAAAACCCCAATAAACAAATATATTCATCTCGCAACTCATTGAACATTCTATTAATAGGAGGCCCACTTGTATTGTGGAATCACCCCCTTTGCTATGATGGTGCAGCCTTACAATCTTTGTTGAAGAAATATTCCCATAGATGTTTGGCCGACTATCAATAGAATATTAATGCTCCCTGCCCGCAACTCACGGGAAGGACGGGTTTTCTCAGTTAAACAATAAAAAAGGAAGACTATTAAGGTCACGGTCGGCCATCTCAGAAAAGAAGTGCATATGGTCGGGTTCCCTGCATTTTACTACCAATTTCCAAGCATTTTCCTTCATACTGCAACAAGATAGGTAAAATGGACACCTGAGTGATATAAAGGCAATGGAAGAGCATGGCCAATATGCAATGCAAAGCAGTGAAGGATGGGTGATTGTCATAACCAAAGCATGGCTCACAGGTGTACATTGCGTCTCCTCGATGTATGTTTCCTCCTTTTCTTTTCAATCTTTTTAAGTGTTGAAGGATGTCCACACGGTGAATTGCAAGCGCTTCAGAGATTCAAGGCCAGTTTGGAGGATTCAGCTGAAAAGATGAAGTCGTGGGCGGGGAATGAGTGCTGTACTTGGAAAGGTGTACACTGTGATGATATAGCATTGGGTGGGCATGTCACTAAGTTGGATCTCAGTGGGCTTCAGCTTTCAACTGTAAGTGGTTACATTGATTCCTCCTTATTTGAGTTAAAAAGCCTCAAGTATTTGGATTTGAGTGATAATTATTTTGAAAGAATTCCAATCCCACAAGGCCTGGGCTCTTTGACAAACTTGACATATCTAAGCTTGTCCAGAACGCAGTTTTGGGGAGAAGTTCCACCCCAGCTTGGAAATTTGTCTTCCTTGCTTTATTTAAATCTTGGGCTTTCGTTCAACGAATTTGTTTATCATTTGCATATCCCTAGCTTACAGTGGTTGTCTAACCTCTCATCCCTAAAATTTCTTTCAATGAGTAATATTCGAGTCAATGATATAAGTTGGGGGAGTATACTGGGTAGTCTGTCGCACCTCACACATCTGGAGCTGTCTGCATGCTATCTGCCAGGTTCCACCATACCTCTTTCATTGCTCAATCTTTCCTCCCTTGCTTTTCTGGATTTAAGTTTGAATCCATTTGAGGGAATACCTGCTTGGATGGGAAATATGAGCAAATTAACATCACTTGACCTGAGCTACAATTCCTTAAATGGTTCTATTCCTGATAGTTTAACAGAGCTCCGTTATTTGGCAAACCTTGACCTCTCTGGCAACAATATTGTGGATGCAATTCCCAAAACTATTGGGAATCTCACGAGTCTTTCTTATTTAAACCTTTGGGGGAACAAATTACAGGGTGCCATTCCTGCCAGCTTGGGTCAGACCAATCTTACTCACATCGATCTTAGTAAGAACCAACTTAGTGGCGCAATCCCTTCGTCCATAGGAAATATCTCTGCTCTTAGTATTTTGAAGCTAAGTGAAAATCAATTGAGTAGAGGCCTTCCCTTATCATTTTCACAACTGTCTTCCCTCACCTATCTTGATGTGAGTGACAACCAGTTGAATGGAAGTATGCCTTCTAGACTGTCGTCGTCTCTTTATGAATTAAACCTGTCAGGAAACAAGATGATGTTTGGAACAATTACTGAGGCCCTCTTCCAGAATAATTCCAACTTGAGAAGTTTGGCATTACCTGGCGGAATCAATATCAAAATTAGCTCAACTTGGATTCCTCCATTTCAACTGGGGGAATTAAATTTGAGTGGATGTACAATTGCAGGCCCACTTCCAAGCTGGATTTCAACTCAATATAGGTTAAGGACTCTGGATTTATCAGACAGCAAACTTGTGGGTAATATTCCTTCGTGGCTATGGGATATTTCATCTATGATAACGATTATAAACCTATCCGGCAATCTGTTGGAAGGAACTTTGGCTCCTACTGGGGTGTTTACTGGTAAGAGGAATGTTTATATGTTGCTACTCGCAGACAACAAACTTGAAGGGCCAAGACCCGCTTCACTAGGAAATATGACATCTCTAAGTGTTTTAGATATATCAAAAAATCGGTTATCAGGAAAGGTCCCTGCTAGTTTGGGTAATATGTTGTTTCTTGAGGTGCTCAATTTGGAAAACAATAATCTGGACGGAGAGATCCCTGCAAACCTCGGCAATCTATCATCTCTTGTAATGTTTAACATGGCTAATAATCATCTCAAGGGTGAGATCCCTAAGGAGCTGGGGAATATGAACTATCTTGTGTCTTTCCGCATGGAAAACAACAATCTACAAGGACATCTTCCTCGGTCTTTAAGAAATCTTTCAAGGTTACAGGTTCTTGATGTGGGAGAAAATAATTTAACAGGAAACATTCCAGATTGGATGGCTGATTTTTCAAGTCTGCAAGTTCTTGTGATGAGATCGAACAAATTCAATGGAAAACTTCCTCCGCAAATTGGCCAAATGCCTGAGCTTCAAATTTTAGATCTTTCTTCAAATCTTTTGTCTGGTGGAATCCCTCACACCTACTTCAATTTTTCAGCCATGGGCCACGAAAATCATAAAAACTCCAAGGTGGGAGAATTCAGTTTAAGTGATATTCCTATCAGTGAGTACTATGTGGATGGTATAGATCTAGATATCAAGGGATCCGATTTGCATTATGAGTATATTCTTTCTAGTTTGACGTGCATAGATCTCTCAAATAATAAATTGGTGGGTCATCTCCCACCTGTAATTGAAAGTCCAAAGGGCTTGATGTATCTCAATCTCTCCAAGAACAATCTCAGTGGGCCAATTCCAGATGGTGTGGGAAACTTGGGGCTGTTGGAGTCGCTGGACCTTTCTGTCAACAAATTTGCAGGACAAATTCCGTCTGAGCTTGGTCTTCTCAGTTATTTGGCATTTCTAAATGTATCTTACAACAATCTATCAGGGAAAATACCAGAGCAAGGAGGCCAAATGGCAACATTTGAAAATTCATCGTATCTAGGAAATCCGAATCTGTGGGGATGCCCGCTTGAGAGGAAGTGTTCTCTTCCTCGATTCCGCCATGCTCCTGCTCCTCCTCCGAGCATGGATGTTGAAGAGGAGACAGAGGAATGGTTTCCATGGTACGAAATTGGTTGTGGATTGTCGGTTGGCACGGGATTTTGTGTTGTAGTAGTGGTGCTGGCATTACACGTGAGGTGGAGGATCAAATGCTTTGAACTGATGGACAATGCTATACACTCTCTCTTTGCTAAGCTTTTCAACTGGTAAGAGTAGAATGTACTAGTGTGTTGTGGAATATAGTTGAACTCCTTAGTAGATAAATAAACAAGGGCCACTAAAGTATCTCCCTTTTTTGGGAGCACGTTTTTGCTATTGAATGAGTTTTTTTAGTAGGTTATTTTTAAATGTAATTGTTACTTTTGATGGGATTTAGTAAAATTAAAGTATAATGGAAAGAAAGTAGTTGTATTTTATGATTTGTATAAGTATATTCAAAATTATATGTTTGTGAAGATTGAAAAGTAATAATATATTATAGTTGTGAATTTCTCTACAAAATTATTAAAGTTATTGATATCAACTTCAAAATATATGTTCTAATGTTTGTTTGTTGTTGTTTGTGATAATCAATAGAAGTTTTTTCTCTTTAAGATTTGTACAAAATGTGTAGCATTTCAATGTCCAAATACAAAATATGTGACATTCAAAATTATATGTTTGTGAAGATTGAAAAGTAATAATATATTATAGTTGTGAATTTCTCTGCAAAATTATTAAAGTTATTGATATCAACTTCAAAATATATGTTCTAATGTTTGTTTGTTGTTGTTTGTGATAATCAATAGAAGTTTTTTCTCTTTAAGATTTGTACAAAATGTGTAGCATTTCAATGTCCAAATACAAAATATGTGACATTCTATGAAATACATTTTCATTACAAGCATAATGTTGGAATATGTAATCCAACTATTGATATTTAATATTGTCATGTTCATCCTCCAACATTTAATATTGTACAAGTGCATTTCCTTAAGAGATTTGGATGCACATTTTTTTGAGTATATTTTATTTAATATTAGTTATAGTTTATTGTTTCTAGGTGTTTAGATTCATTGTTTAGATTCTATGAAGATCTATAAACAAGAGAAGTTCTCATATGTTTTGAAAGAAGAAAAATATAGTAGCAGTAAGAAAATAATATAACAGAAAGAGAAATATAGAAATATGTTGTGCCAAAATTTGTGATGTGTAAAGATCTCAAGCTCTCTTGGTTTATTTTTTATGAAGTTGTTTTTATCAAAAGAAGCGATTTTGTTTATATCACCTCACCTTTCTTGTCTATTTCTTTCATCTAGTATCAGAGCCGACAATGGAATCATTTTCTAGCATAAGTCTTACTAATCCCCAAATTTCTTAATTTACTGGCAAGAACTATGAGTATTTGTCAATCACAATCAAGGATTTGTTTAGTTCTCAAGATATAAGGAAGCTTGTGGAGAATGGATTTTTTGAACTTATAAATACAACAACATTCATTGCATTACCAAAATCAGAGAAGGATTTGCTTAAGGATAATAAACATATATATATTCCAAGGATTTCTTTTACATTTTTCAAGCAATGTATGAAAGTGTTTTCCCAAGGGTTGTAGCAGCAACAAAATCAAAGAAAGTGTAGGACATCCTCTAAACTACATATCAAGGTGTGGCTAAGGTAAAAATTACAAATTTGTAAATATTGATAAGAGATTTTGAGACTATGTCTATGAAGGATTCTGAATCTATATATTCATTTTTTTTACTCAAGTTATTGGTTTAGTTAAACAAATTAGGTCTCATGGTGAGACTCTTCAAGAAAAGAGATTACTATAAAATATTTTGATAAGTTTGCTCACAAAGTTTGAGTCTATTGTTGTGTCATAGAAGAGAAAAAAATCATAGTTTTTTGTAGATGATCTTCATTCATCTCTAATATCTCATGAACATAGGTTAAGTTTATTTTCTAGATCTTCTATAGAGAATGATTTCAAGTCACAAGTTTTTGGTAGTCATGGTAGAGGAAGAGGTAGATCTAACTTTAGAGGAAGAGAAATAAATTCATCAATAAATGGAATAACTAGCTCAAAAAATTTAAATAAAAGTGGTAGCAGCTAAAATCTAATTTAGAATCAATCACCTAACCAAAGTATGACAAATCTCATGTTCAATCTCATTACTACAAAAAGTATGACCATTCTGCACATGAGTGTTGAAAATTATAGTTTGATTTTAGTAAGCAAAGTGTAAACTTTTTAAAATAAAATTAGAATAAATATACTAAGATTTTTAATATAATGTTACTCATGAGAGTGTGACAAATGTTTGGTTTCTATATTGAGGTTGTAGTAATCACATGCAAGGCAATTTATACATGTTTACCTGTCTAGTTAATTTAGTAAACTTAGATGTTATTATGGGAGATGGTAATAGAGTTTAAATTATGGGAAAACTCAATTTGAATATTCTAACTAAGTAGAGGGAGAAAAATATTATTTAAAATGTTTACCATGATTTATGTTTAAACCATAATTTGATGACCATTGGCCAGCTTGTTCATAATGGATATAGGTTATTTCTAAAAAATTATGAGTGTGTAATTTTGGACCAATTTACAAGAATAAAGATTATAGCCAAAGTTAAAATTAACAAAAACAAAAAATTTCCCTTTGAGGTTAAAATTAGATTTGAGGACATAGTTTTCTCAAGCTTTCACTGAAGCAATACCTCGGGAAAATTTTTAGTCATAAATTAAAAAATGAGAATTGGATTTAGAATTTATGATTTAGACACTTGAATTTTGGAGGTATAAATTTGATACACATGAAAAATGTGGTAAAAGGTTTTCCACTTATATAAAAACTAGATAAAATATGTGAAGGGTGCATTCTAGGAAAGCAACATAGAGAGTCATTCCAAACTGGCAAGTTAGTTAGAGAAAATACAACATTGGAGATTATTCACTCCAATTTGTGTGAAAAAATGTAGACACCTCCAATTGGGGGATGATTTTACTTTTTGAAATTCATTAATGACCACAAAAAATACATGGGTATTTTTATTGAAGAAAAATTTTAAATTTTTAAATATTATTCATTAGTTTAAATCCCTATTTGAGAAGCAAAGCGAGTATGAAATCAAATTTTTAAGAACAAACAAAGGTTTATAATGTATCTCAAATGATTTTTAAATTATTTTCAAGGATAATAGAATCCATAATTAGTTTACTACCAAGTATACACCTCAATATAATGGTGTGGCAAAGAGAAAGAATAACATGATCATGGATATGTCTAGGAGTATGTTGAAGGTCAAAAAATTTCCCAATGAGAATTAGGAAGAGGTTGTAACATGTGAAGTCTACATAATGAATATATACCCAATGAAGAGTTTCCATGACATTATTCCATAGGAAGCTTACTCATATGAGAGTGTTCATATGTGTGACATATCTAAATGTTCTAGATAAATTGAGAAAGAAATTTGATAACAATGTAATTATATTGTACATATTTGTCATTACTCTTAGGTGTTTTATGTATCTTGTGTCTTATTCTAATATATTTAATTTTGATTCCCTTAGGAATAGGAAGGGTCATTTGAAAATATGATTTTAACAACCATTTATTTGGCTTATTTATTGTATTGCTTTACTCATTTCAATTCAAATTATGAAGTGAAATTTGTGCTTTCACCAAACTTATTAATTCATTTTCATTATTAATAATACATATGGCCTAACATTGGTATCAAATCAATATTTTTATTAGTCTATTTTTTCACTTCCCCTCTTTTCTAGCCATACCACCTAATAGAATTGTATTTATTTAATATTTTTTGGGGTCTATTCTTTAGTAGAATATTAATTGTTTAGGTATAATATTTGATTGAAAAATGATATAAAGTTTTGTGTTGATATTTTTTGACCATTTTTTTGAATTTCAAAGGTGTGGCGCTACCTAAGCATGGTGTTATAATTGTAGATAGGCAAATCTCAACTTCTAGTACTATATGTCGCATATTGGCTATGTATTTGGAAACATTTTACTATAGGGAATAATTTTTGTATAATACTCTAATAATTTAGAAATATTATGATCTCATCTGGAATATAATTTCTCACATTTGATACTAGGTGTATGCTTGGACTGTTCTAGTCACATACTAGTGAAGGAAGATAATAAAGATTTCAATCTATGATTCTAACTTGCATGGAAGGTGTTCTTTGAGGCTTTTGCCCTTAATAATATATTACATGGCTCTTTGGAATTCATTCTGATGACATATAGATTATTGCATTGAAAATAGAGTGGATCCATCTAAACATATTCCCTACTATATGGAGCTTGGTATAGAGGCAATATTTTTTACTTGAAAAATTTATTACAATGTTGGAATTATTTTTGCATATATGCCAAAATGGAGAAGCCTTTATATTATTAGACATATTTTTAATTTTTTTAATTTAAAAATAAAATTTCATTATTTTAAGTGATTTTTAAAATTTTAAAGCATTTAAATTTTAATTGTACAGATTTTTTTTATTCCAATAGTAAATTTGAAAAATTGCACAATGTACTCTATACAAATTTGGTAAAAAAACAAATAAATTTTTAAAATAAAGGAGAAATAAGGAGAGCTACCATTTACCCATTCACTTTTGTAAAAAAACATAAATATAAAAATCAATAAAAAATAAGTATATCGTCAAGTGTGAGGTTTTATTATTAAGCCAATGTTAATCACAAGGCTAATATTTTTCATGTGTCACCTAGGTACTATGTATCATTTTTATCTCATGTGCCTAATAACCTATTTCACTTACTAATGAGTATAAATAAAGGGAAAATGTCTTTCACATACTAATGAATATATAATAAGGGCATGTATATAGAGAGGTTTGGCATATAAATCTGGGAGTATATAGAAAAGAGGACTATTTGGAGCAATAAGGAACCAATTTATGGGTTCCAAAAAATCAAAACTCAAAAATCGAACAATGAATTTAATCAAATAAATTCTCAACACAACATTGATTGACAAAGACAACTAGTTATAATGGTCTCAATAAGTGGGGAACAAACTTATCTTCAATTATATACTGTTTGATATTTGTGATAGGGATACATAGCCATTTGAGCCAATTAGAAATGAAAAAGATATTCAAATATCGAGACATAAAACTAGAAATCATTTGCCTTAATGAGAAATTTAGTTGATGGAGATGTGTTTCATCATATTCAAGGGTGAAGTACATCATGGGAATCATTTCATAATTTAAAAGAACTATATGACTTCCATTGAGAGTTGAAATTCATTCAATTTTAGTTGATTTTGTTTAACATAATATTTAATTATGGGTTTTTTATGATATTGGATTCATAAATACATCCAATAAAACATTATGTGGATGGCATGGATGTCAAAATCAACATCTATATGACTGTATTCCTTCTTACTAACTATTCAACCTACTTGTAGTCTCCACAAGTGATGTAGGTGCATGTATATAGTAATTTAATTTTGTAAATTTTGGTCTTAAATAGGTGTTTTGGGTCATTTATTGTCTATTTTAAGCTTTTCCATACTTCATTTTACATTATAATAGTCATTTTGGCTTGTTTCTCATTTTCCTGTCAAATTCATAAAACATATATGTCTAAGTTAACCTCACTTAAGAGTTAAGTATTAAGTAGGGTTACAAAGAATTAATTAGATAGTTGAGAGATTGTAGGAGTTTTATAATTATGTGGAGAGAATTAGGTTGATAATAATACATGTGGAAAGAATAAAAAAAGGTATAAGTATTAAAAGAGACAATAAGCACAAATATTTTGAAAATAAATAAGAGTCCCATCAAGACACGCTGTTAAAATAGGTTTGTATAAACTTTACATTCAAAACACAATATAAGGACTATATTATTCAATTGATATTGAAATATATTCCTTGCATCTTATTTTAATTAGATTATATATATATTTTAAACTCATCTACTGATTAGGGACGTATTTTATTTATATTTTTGGCTTAAGAACAACTAATAATTCTTGTGGTCTAGAAATGTATAGGTATAATCATAGAAAAGTTGTTTTATTTAATTTTTAAGAATGTTCAAAGACTCAAATTGAATTTAAGGGTATTTAATGGTGGTATATACCACCTCAAATATAAATAATTGAAATATATTTTACCAAATTCAAATTACACTAAAATAACAACTTTTGGCCTATGTACATGCCTGCTAAGGTTTTCAACACAAAAATACTCTAAAATGAAAAGGAAACCTAAAAAAATAATGAAACTTTTTCAAGAGTGTATTATTATTTCTATGAATTTTTATAACTGGTTGTAAACTGATTTGGAATTTGTAAATAAGGATATACTAAAAACTCAATCCACATGCCTAATTGTAAAGGCTATAAACTCTTATTTTTACATATCTTGAATTTTCAAGTTGAAAAAAAGGCAACGATAAACATTATGGGATGATATAAAAATAAATTAATTTTATAAATAATTTTTTATTAAAAATAATCCTTATTGGCTATTAAGTTTCCTTCAAGAGTGCTTGTAGGCCTAATTTCTCTTATCTACAAATTGTAAGATTGATTATTTTTCATGTACTCATTAACCATCATTTTTGGTATTAGAGTAGGGATTTTTTTTTGTACTTTATAGGTTACCTAAGTTAAAAAATAATTGATATGAGTGAATATTAGGTTTTAAAAAATAAATTCGCAATAAAGTGCAAGTATGGTACTTAGAAGAGTAGTTAGGGGTGGTGCTAGAGTAGGTCAAAGAAGAAAACCAAGAGATGTATTTCTAAAGGAGATAAATAAAATTTTAGGAACATTTGGAGGAAATATAAGTCACTAAAATAAGATTTTTTGTGAAAGGTTATGTGATTGAAGGAGAGGAATAACCACAAGAAGTGGTAGAGCAAGAAGAAGAGAGCATGGAAGAAATACTCTTGAAAGTAATCATAAGAATAGTAACAAAACCCAAATTAGAAGTTTTAATAAATGAAGGTAGTATAAATTTTGAATAAATTTTAGATTGGATAGATGCAATGGATAATTATTTTTAATTAAAGGAATAAAGGATGAAAAAGTGAAGTTTGCCAGTACAAGATTGAAAGGTCATGCATCCTTCTAGTGGGATGGATTTAAGAAGAGAGGAAAAGGAAAGACAAACCAAATATCAAGATTTACCATAAAATGTTAGAAAAACTAAAAGGAAACTTTATGCCAAATGATTACTATACTATTCCATTCAATAAGCTTTAAAATATAAATTAAAAGGGTATGATAGTGAAATATTATATAGAGGAGTTCTACAAATTAATAATCAAGATAGGTCGCATAGAGAAAGATGTGGAAAAGATGGATAGATACTTCAATGGATTAAATTTTAACATCCAATATGAAATCAGTTTTCAATCACTAATATCAGTGGATGAAGCATATCAATTTGCCCTTAAAGTAGAGGAGAAACTATCTAGGAAGCAAATTCAGCATTCAAAGAGCAGAAACAAAAGTTTTAGAGGTAGAGGATAACATGGTGGTAGGAGGTAAATATAGGTCCATAGTGAATAATCCAATAGTTCTCAAAGTCAAATTCAATCTAAAAGAGGTGGACATTCTTCTATAGGTAGAAGACCATACACAATAGGCATATGAATAGTATTTTGAAAAAGTATGTCAAGTGTAATAGGTATGTTGGGCATAGATCATATGAGTGCCTCAAGAAGACATAAATAAGCCATGTAATAATTAAAGTAAATATTCAACTTGTTAAAGATAAGGAAGGGAGTGTTGGATCACCTTCTTATGAGGATGCACTAGAATTAGGAGAGTCTTTGCTTATGAGGAGTGTATTGCTCAAACCCAACAAGGAGATGAAGGAATTAACACAAAGGAAAACATTGTTGATAACCACCTATAAATCCAAAGTTAAGTGCTACAAGATCATTATAGATAGTGATAGTATAGATAATCTAGTATCTTCAAAAATTGTTGATAAATTAGTCTTGAAAAATTAACACACCCCACTCCTTACAAGTTATCATAGTTATAAAAATACAACAAGTCTTAGTAAATGAGCATTTAAAAATGGGATTTAAAATAGGTAGCTATAAGTATGATTTGTTATGTGATATATTTCCCATGGATTTTTGTCATGTCCTATTGGGAAAAACTTGGCATTTTGATAAGAAAGCCATACAAGATGGGAGAAGCAATACTTTCGCTTTTGAAAAAGATGGAAAGAATCACACAATCATACCATTGAAAGAGCATAATGAAGAAATAGAAGATAGTTATAAGGTTTTATGAATAAGTGGGAAAGATTTATTGCACCAAAAAAATAAGAGGTAAGTTATGCATTATTTAGTAAACCTAAAATAGTTATTATAGTTGTTAAACAGATCGATCTACCTATAGAGATTCAAATTTATTGAATGAGTCTGTTGATATAGTTGTGGATGATTTACCTAATGAACTACCTCCAATGAAAAGCATTAGTCACCATATAGACTTGATTCCAGGAGCTAATCTTCTAAACAAGGTAGCTTACAAGATCATAACAAAAGAGAATGAGGAGATAAAAATGCAAGTGTAAGAGTTGTTAGACAAAGGCATAAATAGATAAAACTTAAGTCCTTGTGTTTATTCAATAGTAATAACCCCTAAGAAGTATGAAATATGGATGATGGAGAATTTGCATGGATTCCAAAACTATAAAAAAGATTACAATAAGTTGTAGATTTTCATTACATAGAATCAATGATCCCATGGATTGTTTAAGTGGTTCAAGGTAATTTTACAAGATAGACCTGAAAAGTGTTTATCATTGGATCAAGATTATAGAGGGATATGAATGGAAGACAACTTTTAAGTTCAATGGTGGACTATGTGAATGGATTGTGATGCCATTTGGGTTGATTAATGCTCCAATTACCTTCATAAGGATTATGAATGAAATACTTAAAGAATTTACAGGTAAATTTCTCATTGTTTATGTAAATGATATTCTAATTTATATTTAGTCAAGAGAGGAACAATGTAAGCATGCTAGAATGGGCTTAAACGAGTTGAAAGAAGAAATCTTTTTAATCAATATCAAGAAGTTTAGTTTCATGAAGACATTGTTAGTTTACTTGGGTTTATCATTTTCCAATAGGGATTGAAGATGGATAAAGAGAAGTTCAAAGCCATAATAGAATGGCTTACTCTAATAATCACATTTGAAATAAGGACCTTCTATAGTTTTGTTAACTTTTAAAGAAAATTCATTAAGAATTTTAGTTGCATCTGTGCTCCAATATTTGATACTATCAAAGGGAAAAAATCAATGTACTGAGAGAGATAAAAAATTTAGTTTTCATTTCTTAAATAAAAAAATCACAGAGCATCATATCTTAAATTTGTCTAATTTTAACAAGCTATTCCAAGTAGAGTGTGATGCTAGTGGGGCAATCATAGGAACTGTTTTGAACCAAGAAGGAAAACAAATTACCTTCTTTAGTGAGAAACTCAATGATACAAAGAATAAATACTCAAATTTTGACTAGGACTTCTATGTTATTGTACAAGCCTTGAATAAATGGAGGTATTATTTGATGCCTAAATAGTTTGTCCTTTATACAAATAACCATGCCTTGTAATTCATTAACAGTCAAACTAAAATGAGTTAAATGCATATGAATTGGGTTGATTTTGTACATTTTTTATTTCTTATCAAACATAAGAGTGGGTAGGATAATAATGTTTCATATGCATTAAGCAGAATAAATCTAATCATGTAGGAGTCTCAAGTGAATGTCTTAGGATTTGATTCATTAAAAGACTTGTATAGATAAGATCCTAATTTCAAGATGGCCTATGAAGCATGTGATAATCCAATTAGAATGGATAGGAGGACATGGATGGAAAATATGATGTAAGAGGGTCTATTATATAGAGGTGACCAATTATGCTTACCTATAGGATCCATAAGAGAAAATCTACTAAAGAATAAATATAGTGGCATATTAGTCAGCCATTTTGGGAAAATAAAGACCCTTTCTAAATTGAGTGCATATTATTATTATCTATGGGTGAAAAATGTTGTAAAAATATTTGTATAAAGGTGAAAAATATGACAACATGTTAAAGGGAAATTTTAGAACGTAGGCCTACACCAACCACTACCTATTTCTATTAGGTCATGGAATGTAGTTAGCATGGGTTTTGTACTTGGGTGCTAAAGACAAAAAAGGTAATGAATCCATATTTTTAATTATAAAATGGCACATTTAGTAACTTGCACAAAAATAAGTGATGCATCCAATATTACTAACATATTCTTTAAAAAGGTAGTGAGATTGCATTGTCTTCCTAGGAGTATTGTTTCAGACAAAATACAAAAAAAACTAGGGATTTTTGGTAGACTCCTTGGAATAAATTAGGGAACACTTTTAGCTTAAATTCAACTTACCTTCCTTAGACTAATGGTATAATTGAAATGATCAACATGAGTCTTGGAAACATACTTAGAACTTTATTAAGTGATCATCCAAAACAGTGGGATCAAGTGCTAATTCAAGAAAATTTTGAATATAATGATTTTCCAAATACAAGTATAGGTTATAACCCATTCCAGATTGTGTATGGAATCAATCCAAGAATATTCTGTGAGTTGAATAACTTGGGAATCAAGATAAAATAAGTGTAGAAGGTGAGGATTTTGCTATTTGACAATGTAACAATTGTATGAAGAGGTTAAATAACAATTGGAAATAAGCACAAATAAGTATAAAAAGAGTGATGATATAAGAATAAAATAAGTAAATTTTGAAGTGGGTGATATAGTGATAGCACATATTAGAAAATAAAGATTCCCTAAGGCAGAATATAACAAACTAAAAATGAAAAAAATTGGACCTTTTAAGGTCTTAAGAAAATTCCTTACTAATGCTTATGAGTTAGAGCTTCCATTTGGTACCCATTTTTAATTTAGCATATGTTTACCCTTTCAAAAGAGAGGAAAATACAGAAAAGGCACCTAAAAACATTGATTATCATATCATTAATTAGGAATAACAATTATCAAAATCACAACTAAATGAGATAGAAGTCATTCTTGAAAACTAAATAATTAAAAGGATAGAGGTAATGAGTATTTTAAGTACTTGGTCAAGTGGAAAAACTATCCACTTTAAGATGTAACTTGGATGATAATTTCAGAAATAGCAAAGTATGGCAGCACTATAAACTATCTCATGAGTAGGAGTTCATGAACCCTTTTATTCCTAGGTAGTTTGATGTATGTGCATGTGTATGGTAGTTCAATTTTTCAAATTTTTATTTTAATTAGGTGTTAGGGTCATTTATTGTCCACTTAAAGCTTTTCCATGCTTCACTTTGTATTGTAAAATCATTTTGTCTTGTTTCCCATTTTCCCACCAAAACTGAAATTTAAATTTTAAAACTAGTTCTTGAAGGTTTCAATATTTTTTATCATTCTTATATTCTTATTTTTTTCAATAATCTTCGTTAAGGGGTCAATGTGGGTCATAGTCATGATCTATAATAATTAAAAATTAAACCATATATGTCTAAGTTAACCTCACTTAAGAGTTAGGTTTTAAGTAGGGTTAGAAATAATTAGTTAGATAGTTAAGAAATTATTGGAGTTTTGAAATAAGGAGGAGATAATGAGTTTGATAATAATACATTTTAGAAGAAGAAAATAAGGGTAGAAGATAATAAAAGGTAAAAAAAGTTCCAAGATTTTGTATTCAATTGATATCAAAATCTATTCCTTGTGTCTTATTATAAGTGAAAGATATTGCTGTTTTAGAAACTTATATACTACTTTGGGACATATTTTATTCATATTGTAGGCTTAAGAACAATTATAGAATTTTTGCAACCTAGAAATTTATAGGTAAAATCATAGAAAAGTTGTTTTATTCACTTTTTAAGATCATTAAAAGACTCAAATTGAATGGAAGGGTAGGTAATGGTGGGATAGACCACCTCTAAAATAATTAATTGAAAAATAATTCATAAAATTAAAATTTCACTAAAAATATAGCTCTCTGCCTATGTACCGGCTTGCTAGGGTTTTCAACATGAAACTCCATCTAAAATGAAAACAAACTGTTAAAAAATCATGACACTTTTTAAATAGGTGTAATAAGATATCTATAGAGTTTTTAAAGTGTTTCTAAAGTGATTTGGTAACTAGAAAGAAAGATATCCTAAAAACTCAATCAATAAGCCTAATTATAAAGGCTAGAAACCCTTGTTTTTGCATATTTTGAATTTTTAAGTTCAAACAAAAGTGAAGATCAAAATGATGAGTTGTTATAACACTAAATTAATGGGATAAATAATTTTATAACACAATAACTCATTATTTTATCTTAATTTTCCATCAAGAGTAGTTGTACGACTAATTCATCTTATAAGCAAATTGTAATATTGATTGTTCTTCCTTTACTCATTTACCATCAATAGAAATCAATCAGTCAAAGATTCTCATATTCAATTAATTAGTTGAAAATATGGTAGAAAGATAAAAGGCCTTTGGAAAAAAATGAGTCCACAAGAGGAAGTATGTTCTATGTAAATGCAAATTATTCCAAAACATCTAGTAAGGCAAGTAATAAGTACAAGAATAAAAAAGGGGAAAAGGTGCAAAAGTGACAATCAAGGTGGTAAAAATAAAAAACAAAATGACAAGAAACACATATACCATGAATGTGTGAAATAAAAGGAAGCCATGAAACCCATGAAAGCAGGAATCCATGGGATAAAATTGAAGAATTTCATAAGAAGAAAGAGGAAAAGATAAATAAACAAATAATATGGTAAAACTCTACTCAATTCACTAGTAAATAAGTGCTTCCAATTCAAATTATGAAGTAAAAAATGTCTTATTTAGATCATCATGGTTTGATGCTTGGGTTATTGATATTAGTGCCACCCTACATGTGACTTTCTAAAATTAATTATTTGAGGAGTTTTATGAAGGAAGTTTTGGTGCAGAGTCTGCAAACACAAGGAAGAGGTACAATCCAACTAAAGTGTTTACAGCTTGTAAATTTCAAACTCCAAAATGTTCTATAGCTTCCTCAATTAAAGATAAACTCATTATCTCTTGTGAATCATTTAGCAACAAGACCATTCTAGCTTGTTGGATAATGGTGACATCACTATTGTGATAATGTAGTCATATTAAATAGATATGAGAAAAGAAAATTTCTCAAACCTAGGGGTGGACCATCATTTTCAAGTGATTATTCTCATCTTTTTAAATACATAATATCACCAAACATGGTGTGGCATTCTATATTAGGGCATACTCACTATAATATCATTTGTGTGTTACAAAAGAATGGTGTTGTTGGTTTTCTTACCTTTCCCTCAAAATTTGATAAAACATGTGAAGCTTACATTTTGGCCAAACAAGCAAGAGAACCATTTCCAAAGTCACAATTAAAATCTGATAGAAAGATGTAACTGATTCACTTAGAATTTTATTCTCTTCCAATTATTTCAACTAGTGGTCATAAGTACTTCATGTTGTTCATTGATCACTACATCAAAATGACTTGGATATATTTTCTCAGATATAAATGTGAAACATTTGAGACATTTAAAAAAATTGAATGATGATTAAAAATGAATCTCAAATGCACATCAAAACACTTAGGAATGATAATAGTAGCAAATACTTTTAAAATAAGTTTGGATCCTATCTTGAAAAAAATGGGATCAAAAATCACCTCATAGTTCCTCACACTCCACAACAAAATAGATCTGTAAAGAGGATGAACAAGACCATGATGAATATGGTCCATCAAATCTTGTACTTCAAAGGCATATATTTAAACTTTTGGGTCAAAAAATCTAAAATAAAAGTATACCTCCATAACATATCACCATAAAAAACCCTTCAATTTAAGTCTTCGTATAAGATTTGGTGTGGTCATCTTCCTTAAATGTGACATCTTCAAGTTTTTCAATCCACATGTTATACATGGATTCCAAAAGAACTAAAGATTAAGTTTGACAATAGGAATCACAAATGCATCCATTTGGGATATTATGAATCCTCCAAGGCATATAAGCTACATGATAAGAAAATAATAATTTATTATCATAAGATAGGTTTTCTTTTGTCAAAATTCAAAGGGCAAAGCCAACATTGACTAAAAATTGAGTCGACTTTATAAATATGTAAAGTTTTGTCTATAAGGAGAGTGAGATTTATTATTTTTCATTGTATTTCCTTCTAGAAGAGTGTTAATACAGATTGTATTATTTCTCATATCTCCTATTCTTTGTTGTTTCTAATTTCTAGTTACTTATTACTTCTAGTTTAATTTTGTGTTTAGTTGCTTATACAAAGGTAATCAATTGTACTCTAAGGAGGATCCTGACAGTTGGTATCAGAGCTAGGATCACTAACAAGTGGTAGAGCGGGTTAGTGTTTGTTGATTACAAGTTCACTCACAGGGGTTTCTGTTTGAGTGGGAGTAAAGCAATGACAGAATAAAGTAAGCTAAGAATGGAGAAATTCAATGGCAAGAATTATCAATTATGGAGGATGCAGATAGAAGATTATCTATATCAGAAAGATCTGTACTTACCATTGGGTGGGGTTTCAAGTAAGCCCACATATATGCAAGATGAAGAATGGAATGTTCTTGATAGGAAGGCTCTTAGAACTATAAGGTTGAGCCTGACATCGTCTATGATTTCCAACTTATCATAGGCAAAGACAACGGTATAGTTAATAGAATCTTTGGAAAATTTATATGAAAAACCCTCAGCTTCGAATAAGGTATTTCTTATGAAGCAATTATTTAATTTGGAAATGCAGGAAGGTGGATCGGTATATAGTCATCTTAGTGATTTCCATGGATTAGTAAATCAGTTAGATTCAGTCAATATAGTTTTTGATGATGAAATTAAGGCTCTCTTAATCTTATGCTCTTTACCTGAAAGTTGGGATAGCTTGGTAATGGCAGTTAGTAATATTGCATCTGCTTCAAATATCTTGAAAATTGATGATGTTGTTAGTGTAATCTTGAATGAAGAAATTCACAAGAAAAGCACAGAGAAAACATTAGGTAATGCTTTAAGTGTTGAAAGTAGGGGATGGCAAAGAGAGAAGGGCAAGCAAGGGAAATCAAAGTCAAAGATAGGAAGTAGATCCAAATCTAAAAATGGAGGTATAACCTGTTGGAATTATGGAAAGAAAGGGCATGTAAAGAAAGATTGTTGGTTGGTAGAAAATCAGCATAAATAAGCAGATGTTGTAGATATTGTTACATAAGATGCTCTTATATTTTCTTTGGATAGTCAGGTAGAATCATGAGTTTTAGATTCTGGTGCCTCTTTCCATGCAACCCCAAATAGAGAATTTTTTCATGATTATGTCCATGGAGACTTTGAAAAAGTTTATTTAGGGGATGGTGAGCCTTGTCAAATTGTTGGCAAAGTAGAAGTGCAGCTGAAATTGTAGATTGGTAACACATGGTGTTGAATGATGTCATGCATGTACCCATCTTGAAGCATAATCTAATTTCTATAAAAAAGTTGGGTGATGAGGGTGCACAGTAACTCCCACAATGGAATCTTGGAAAATTTCCAAGGGTGCACTTGTATTAGCAAGAGGTAAGAAATTAGGTACACTTTATCTATCTACTTATATTACTGATTCTCCTTCTATTTTATCTATTTTAGATGTAGATGCAAAGATGTGGCACTGTAGGCTTGGTCACATGAGTGAGAAGGGAATGCATGTTCTTAAGTCAAAAGGTAAGCTTTCAGATTTGAAAAGCATATATCAAGATTTCAGTAAGCATTGTATGTTTGGGAAATAGGAGAAAGTGAGATTTCTCACAACTGGATCAACAAAAAAGAAGCACAAGTTGGAGCTTGTTCACGCAGACGTGTGGGGACCAGCTCAGGTATATTTTACTAGAGGATCACAGTATAATGTTTCTGATGCTACAAGAAAGGATTGGGTTTATTGCATAAAGAGGAAATCTGATGTTTTCACACTTTTAAGAATTGAAAAGCCTTGGTTTTCAATGAAAAGGTGATGGACAATGATCAGCTCAAGAGGTTGAATAATTCTAAGTAGGGCGGTGTTGATTTAGACAAGGTTATGATCCAAAATGAGCTCACGAGTAAAAATCATCACTCATAGGAAAACATAGATACCAACATCGGTCAGGTGAGAATCGACGTCGATCAGGTAGGAACCGACGTCAGTTTGGTGGAAACTAAAGTCAGTGATGTCGGGCAGGTGCACACCAACGTCGATCAGGGAACTGACATCGGTGATCATGTGGAATTGACATCAGTCAGGTGTAGATCAAGGTCAGCCAGAGATGATTGGGATCGGTCACTATTAGAATGAAATTTGGGCAGACAACAAGTTGTCAATGAGTCTCAAATGCCCATGTGGAGGTCTGAAAGGGTAAGTAAGCCTCAAATTTGTTATTCCCCTTCTTTATAATACTTGTTGCTCACTGATGGTGGAAAACCAAGAAGTTTTAAAGAGGTAATATAGGTAGAATCCAAGAAATAGTAGGAGCATGACATGAATGAGGAAATTGATTCCTCGGAAGAGAACCAAATGTGGGATTTGGTAGAGTTGCCAGCCAAAAAGAAAGCACTAAAAAACAAATGGATTTACAGGTTAAAGAAAGGAGAGAATGGACAAGTGAGATAGAAGGCTAGGTTATATGGTCTCGAGCAAGCTGCAAGACAATGATGTTTGAGGTTTGACAGGTTTATGACAAAGCATGGCTTTAGTCAATGTCAATGTGACCATTGTGTTTATTTTACCAGGTTGGATAATAGTAGCTACATTATCCTGTTACTATATGTAGTGTATATGCTTGTTGTAGGTGTACACAAAGGGAATTACTAAGCTAAAGGTAAAATTAGTTCAGACGTTTGCCATGAAGAATTTGGGAGTAGCAAAGAAAATCCTTGGCATGATTATTTCTAGAGACAGGGAAAATCACAGGTTGATTTTGTCTCAAGAGGATTATGTGAATAAGGTAATGGAGAGGTTCAATTTGTAGGATGCAAAACCAGTAAGGACACCTATGGTTAGACAGTTCAAGTTGAGCTTAGAACAGTGTCCTAAATCACATGATGAGGTTGAGTACATGGTATGTACTAGACCTGATATTGCCCAAGTAGTGGGAGTTGTTAGCAAGTTTATGGCCAATCCAAGAAAAAAGCACTGGAAAGTAGTTTAGTGGATTCTTAGATATCTAAGAGGGGCCAGCAACAGGTATTTATGCTATGTAGGGTCAAACACTTCTCTACATGGGTATGTAGATTCAGATATGGTAGGTGACTTGGATGGCAGGAGAAGCACCACAAGATATGTGTTCACTATTGGTGGAAGGACAGTTAGCTAGGTTTTAGAGATGCAGAAGATTATTGCAGTCATAGAGGCTAGCAAGGATAAGAACCCTGTTGATATGTTAACAAAATCAAAAACAAAGGAGAAGTTGAATCTTCAAGATTGAACTTGAAGATGAGGATACAAGCCAGAAACAAATTAGAGGACATTGTTATATAGGTACAAGTGCAGCTGTTTATCTCCAAGTGGGAGATTGTTAAGTTGTGGAGCTAAAAGCTTCACTGATATGCAAATGTGGAGGTTGCTGGGTTGCACAACTGCTGACGTCGGTAAGCCTACCAGCATTGGTTAGTGGTCAACCAAAAGTTGCCAACATTAGTTAGGCATCGGCTGACGTCGGTCATCTCCAGACAAACAGAGACCAGCATCGGTCACCTGTGCATTTCTATAATTAGATTTGTTCCAATTTTAAGCGAATAATCAGTTTGCATGTAAAGACTAATTTTAGTCTTGAGTCTGCTTTTATAATTATTGTTTGGTTTGGGATCTATTTAAGAGACCCATGGGGTTGTATTGTAATCAAGGACTAAAGGATGAGATCCTCAAAGTGTAAGATTAGGAAGGTCTACAAGAGTGCAAGATCAGGAAGATCTACATGGTAAGTAAGATCAGTTGGATCTACAAGTGTGCAAGCTAAAGAAGGTTTGCTTGGTGAGCAAGATTAGTTAGATCTGCAAGTGTGCAAGATCAAGGAGATATGATGTATGTAAGGTATGCAAAACAACTATTGAGTTGATTGTCACCGGTATTAGTGGAGGGAAAAACTCAGTGTTGAGTTGGTTGTAATTGATTGAGAGAGAGAACTCTTAAGGGAGAATTAATGTACACCTAAGAGGTGTGGGAAGAGTGAGATTTCTTCATTGTATTTCCTTCTAGAAGAGTGTTAATACAGATTATATTATTTCTCGTATCTCCTATTCTTTGTTATTTCTGATTTCTAGTTACTTATTACTTCTGGTTTAATTCCATGTTTAGTTGCTTATATAAAAGTAATCAATTATACTCTAAGGAGGATCCTGATAGTTAATATCAAAGCTATGATCACTAACAAGTGGTAGAGTGGGTTAGTGTTTGTTGATTACAGGTTCACTCACAGGGGTTTCTATTTGAGTGGGAGTAAAGCAATGGCAGAAGAAAGTAAGCTAAGAATGGATAAATTCAATGGCAAGAATTATCAATTAAAGAGGATACAGATAAAAGATTATCTGTATCAAAAAGATCTGTACATACCATTGGGTGGGGTTTCAAGTAAGCCCACATATATGCAAGATGAAGAATGAAATGTTCTTGATAGGAAGGCTCTTGAAACTATAAGTTTGAGCCTGGCATCATTTGTGATTTCCAACTTATCATAGGCAAAGACAATGGTAGAGTTAATGGAATCTTTGGCAAATTTATATGAAAAACCCTCAACTTCGAATAAGGTATTTCTTATGAAGCAATTATTTAATTTGTAAATTCAGGAAGGTGGATTGGTATATAGTTATCTTAGTGATTTCCATGGATTAGTAAATTAGTTAGATTTAGTCAACATAGTTTTTGATGATGAAATTAAGGCTCTCTTAATCTTATGCTCTTTACCTGAAAGTTGGGATAGCTTGGTAATGGCAGTTACTAATATTGCATCTACTTCAAATATCTTGAAAGTTGATGATGTTGTTAGTGTAATCTTGAATAAATAAATTCATAGGAAAAGCATAGGGAAAACATCAGGTAATTCTTTAAGTGTTGAAAGTAGGGGATGGAAAAGAGAGAAGGGCAAGTAAGGGAAATCAAAGTCAAAGATAGGTAGTAGATCCAAATCTAGAAATGGAGGTATAACCTATTGGAAATGTGGAAAGAAAGGGCATGAAAAGAAAGATTGTTGGTTGGTAGAAGATTAGCATAAAGAAGCAGATATTGCAGGTATTGTTGCACATGATGTTCTTATATTTTCTTTAGATAGTCAGGTAGAATCATGGGTTTTAGATTCTGATGCCTCTTTCCATGCAACCCCAAATAGAGAATTTTTTCATGATTATGTCTATGGAGACTTTGGAAAAGTTTATTTAGGGGATGGTGAGCCTTGTAAAATTGTTGGCAAAGGGGAAGTGCAGCTGAAATTGTAGACTGGTAACACATGGATGTTGAAGGATGTCATGCATGTACTTATCCTGAAGCAGAATCTAATTTTTGTAGGAAACTTAGATGATGAGGGTTGCACAGTAACTCTCATAGCAGAATCTTCAAAAGTTTCCAAGGGTGCACTTATATTAGCAAGAGGTAAGAAAGTAGGTGCACTTTATCTATCTACTTGTATTACTGATTTTCCTTCTATTTTATCTACTTTAGATGTAGATGCAAATATGTGGCACTGTAGGCTTGGTCACATGAGTGAGAAGGGAATGCATGTTCTTAAGTCAAAAGGTATGCTTTCAGATTTGAAAAGCATAGATCAAGATTTCTGTAAGCATTGTATGTTTGGGAAATAGGAAAAAGTGAGGTTTCTCACAACTGGGTCAACAAAGAAGAAGCACAAGTTGGAGGTTGTTCATGTGGACGTGTGGAGACCAACTCAGGTATCTTCTATTGGAGGATCACAGTATTATGTTTTTGATGCTACAAAAAAGGATTGGGTTTATTGCATAAAGAGGAAATTTGATGTTTTTCACACCTTTAAGAACTGCAAAGCCTTGGTTTTCAATGAGAAGGTGATGGACAGTGACCAGCTCAAGTGGCTGAATAATTTTGAGCAGGGCAGTGTTAATTTAGACAAGGTTATGATCCAAAATGATCTCTCAAGTAAAAATCATCACTCATAGGAAAACACAGATACCAACATTAGTCACGTGAGAACCGACGTCAATCAAGCTAAAATTGATGTCGGTCTGATGGAGACCAAAGTCAGTGATGTCAGGCAGGTGGACACCGACGTCGGTCAGGAAACCGACGTTGGCAATCAGGTGGAATTGACATCAGTTGGGTGTAGACCGAGGTCGGCTAAAGATGACTGAGATCGGTCACTGCTAGAATGAAATTTGGGTAGACAACAAGCTGTCAATGAGTCTCAAATGCCCATGTGGAGGTTCAAAAGGGTAAGTAAGCCTCAAATTCGTTATTTCCCTTCTTTATACTACTTGTTTCTCACTGATGGTGGAAAACTAGGAAGTTTTAAAGAGGTAATGCATGTAGAATCTAGGAAACAATGGGAGCATGGCATGAATGAGGAAATTGATTCCTTGGAAGAGAACCAAACGTGGGATTTGGTAGAGTTCCCAGCTGGAAAGAAAGCACTGAAAAATGAATGGATTTACAGGTTAAAGAAAGGAGAGAATGGACAAGTGAGACATAAGGCCAGGTCATATGGTCTTGAGCAAGCTGCAAGACAATAGTGTTTGAGGCTTGACAGGTTTATGATAAAGCATGGCTTTAGTCAATGTCAATGTGACCATTGTGTTTATTTTACTAGGTTAGATAATAGTAGCTACATTATCTTATTCCTGTATGTAGTGTATATGCTTGTTGCAAGTTCACACATGTAGAGAATTACTGAGCTAAAGGTAAAATTAGTTCAAACGTTTGCCATGAAGGATTTGGGAATAACAAAAAAAATATTTGGCATGAGTATTTTTAGAGACATGGAAAATCACAGTTTGATTTTGTCTCAAGAAGATTATGTGAATAAGGTAGTGGAGAAGTTCAATTTGCATGATGCAATACCGGTAAGCACACCTATGGTTGGATAGTTCAAGTTGAGCTTAGAATAATGTCCTAAATCACATGATGAGGTTGAGTACATGGTATGTACTAGACTTGATATTGCCCAAGCAGTGGGAGTTGTCAGTAAATTTATGGCCAATCTAGGAAAGAAGCACTGGAAAGTAGTTCAGTGGATTCTCAGATATCTGAGAGGGACTAGCAGCAGGTATTTATGCTATGCAGGGTCAAACACTTCTCTACATGGCTATGTAGATTTAGATATAGAAGGTGACTTGGATGGTAGAAGAACCACCATAGGATATGTGTTCACTGTTGGTGGAACGACTGTTAGCTAAATTTTAGAGATGCAGAAGGTTGTTGTAGTCACAGAGGCTAGAAAGGATAAGAACCCTGTTGATATGTTAACAAAGTCAGAAACAAAGGAGAAGTTGAATCTTCATTCAATTTTTGTTGGTCTTCAATATTGAACTTGAAAATGGGGATACAAGCTAGAAACAAATTAGAGGATGTTGTTGTACAGGTACAGGTGTAGTTGTTTATCTCCAAGTTGGAGATTGTTAAGTTGTGGAGCTAAAAGCTTCACTGATATGCAAATGTGGAGGTTGTTGGGTTGCATTGCTGTTGATGTCAGTGAGCCTACCAACATCGATCAAGGGTCGACCGAAAGTTGCTGACATTGGTTAGGCATCAGCTGACGTTAGTCATCTCCAGACAAACAGAGACCAGCATCGATCATTGTGCATTTCTATATTTAGATTTGTTCTAATTTTAGGCGAATAGTTAGTTTGCATGTAAAGACTAATTTTAGTCTTGAGTCCACATTTCTAATTATTTTTTGGTTTAGGATCTATTTAAGAGACCCATGGGGTTGTATTGTAATCAAGGACTAAAGAACTAGATCCTCAAAGTGTAAGATCAGGAAGGTCTACAAGAGTGCAAGATCAGGAAGATCTACATGGTAAGTAAGATCAGTTGGATCTGCAAGTGTGTAAGATCAAGAAGGTCTGGTTGGTGAGCAAGATCAATTAGATCTGCAAGTGTGTAAGATCAAGGAGATCTGTTGTATGTAAGGTAGGCAAAACAACCATTGAGTTGATTGTCACCGGTACTGGTGGAGGGAACAACTCAGTGTTGAGTTGGTTGTAATTGATTGAGAGATACAACTCTTGAGGGAGAATTACTGTACACCTAAGAGGTGTGAGAAGAGTGAGATTTCTTCATTGTATTTCTTTCTAGAAGAGTGTTAATAGAGATTATATTATTTCTTGTATCTCCTATTCTTTGTTATTTCTGATTTCTAGTTACTTATTACTTCTAGTTTAATTTTGTGTTTAGTTGCTTATACAAAGGTAATCAATTGTACTCTATGGAGGATCCTGACAGTTGGTATCAGAGCTAGGATCAATAACAAGTGGTAGAGTGGGTTAGTGTTTGTTGATTTCAGGTTCACTCACAATGGTTTCTGTTTGAGTGGTAGTAAAGCAATGGTAGAAGAAAGTAAGCTAAGAATGGAGAAATTCAATGGCAAGAATTATCAATTATAGAGGATGCAGATAGAAGATTATCTGTATCAGAAAGATCTGTACTTACCATTGGGTGGGGTTTCAAGTAAGCCCAAATATATGCAAGATGAAGAATGGAATGTTCTTGATAGGAAGGCTCTTGGAACTATAAGGTTGAGCCTAGCATCGTCTGTGAATTCTAACTTATCACAGGAAATGACAACGATAGAGTTAATGGAATCTTTGGCAAATTTATATGAAAAACCCTCATCTTCAAATAAGGTGTTTCTTATGAAGCAATTATTTAATTTGCAAATGCAGGAAGGTGGATTGGTATATAGTCATCTTAGTGATTTCCATGGATTAGTAAATCAGTTAGATTCAGTCAACATAGTTTTTGATGATGAAATTAAGGCTCTCTTAATCTTATGCTCTTTACTTGAAAGTTGGGATAGCTTGGTAATGGCAGTAATACTGTGTCTGCTTCAAATATCTTGAAAGTTGATGATGTTGTTAGTGTAATATTGAATGAAGAAATTTGTAGGAAAAGCACAGGGGAAACATCAAGTAATGCCTTAAGTTTTGAAAGCAGGGGATGGCAAAGAGAGAAGGGCAAGCAAGGTAAATCAAGGTCAAAGATAGGCAGTATATCCAAATCCAGAAATGGAGATATAACCTGTTGGAATTGTGGAAAGAAAGGGCATGTAAAGAAATATTATTGGTTGGTAGAAGATCATCATAAAGAAGTAGATGTTGCAAGTATTGTTGCACAGGATGCTCTTATATTTTCTTTGGATAGTCAGGTAGAATCATGGGTTTTAGATTTTGGTGCCTCTTTCCATCCAACCCCAAATAGAGATTTTTTTCATGATTATGTCCATGGAGACTTTGAAAAAGTTTATTTAGGGGATGGTGAGCCTTGTCAAATTGTTGGCAAAGGGGAAGTGTAGCTGAAATTATAGACTGGCAACACATGGGTGTTGAAGGATGTCATACATGTACCCATCCTGAAGTAGAATCTAATTTCTGTAGGAAAGTTGGGTGATGAGGTTTGCACAGTAACTCTCACAGCAAAATCTTGAAAAATTTCTAAGGGTGCACTTGTATTAGCAAGAGGTAAGAAAGTAGGTACACTTTATCTATCTACTTGTATTACTTATTCTCCTTCTGTTTTATCTACTTCAGATGTAGATGCAAAGATGTGGCACTGTAGGCTTGGTCATATGAGTGAGAAGGGAATGCATGTTCTTAAGTCAAAAGGTAAGCTTTCAGATTTGAAAAGCATAGATCGAGATTTTTGTAAGCATTGTATGTTTGGGAAATAAGAGAAAGTGAGGTTTCTCACAACTGGGTCAACAAAGAAGAAACACAAGTTAGAGCTTGTTCGCGTAGATGTGTGGGGACCAACTCAGGTAGCTTCTATTGGAGGATCATAGTATTATGTTTTTGATGCAAGAAATGATTGGGTTATTGCATAAAGAGGAAATCTAATGTTTTTGACACTTTTAAGAACTGAAAAGCCTTAGTTTTCAATGAGAAGGTGATGGACAATGATCAGCTCAAGAGGCTGAATAATTTTGAGTAGGGCAGTGTTGATTCTGACAAGGTTATGATCTAAAATGAGTTCGTAGGTAAAAATCATCACTCACAAGAAAACACAGATATCAACGTCGATTAGGTGAGAACCAATGTCGATCAGGCAGGAACCGACATCAGTCTGATAGAGACCAAAGTTGGTGATGTCAGGCAGGTGGACACCAACGTCGATGATCAGGTGGAATCAACATTAGTCGGGTGTAGACCGAGGTCGGCCAGAGATGACCGAGATCGGTTACTGTTAGAATAATATTTGGGTAGACAACAAGCTGTCAATGAGTCTCAAATGCCCATGTAGAGGTCTGAAAGGGTAAGTAAGCCTCAAATTCATTATTTCCCTTATTTATACTACTTATTGCTCACTGATAGTGGAAAACTAGGAAGTTTTAAAGAGGCAATGCAGGTAGAATCTAGGAAACAATGGGAGCATGGCATGAATGAGAAAATTGATTCCTTGGAAGAGAACCAAACGTGGGATTTGGTAGAGTTTCCAGCTGGAAAGAAAGCACTAAAAAATGAATGGATTTACAAGTTAAAGAAAGGAGAGAATGGACAAGTGAGACAGAAGGCTAGGTTATATGGTCTTGAGCAAGTTGCAAGACAATGGTGTTTGAGGTTTGACAGGTTTACGACAAAGCATGCCTTTAGTCAATGTCAATGTGACCATTGTGTTTATTTTACCAGGTTGGATAATAGTAGCTACATTATCTTGTTACTGTATGTAGTGTATTGCTTGTTGCAGGTTCACACATGCATGGAATTACTGAGCTAAAGGTAAAATTAGTTCAGACATTTGCCATGAAGGATTTGGGAGTAGCAAAGAAAATCCTTGGCATGAGTATTTCTAGAGATAGAAAAAATCATAGGTTGATTTTCTCTCAAGAGGATTATGTGAATAAGGTAGTGGAGAGGTTTAATTTGCAGGATGCAAAACTGGTAAACACACCTATGGTTGGACAGTTCAAGTTGAGCTTAGAACAGTGTCCTAAATCACATGATGAGGTTGAGTACATGGTATGTACTAGACCTGATATTTCCCTAGCAGTGGGAGTTGTCAACAAGTTTATGGCCAATCCAGGAAAGAAGCACTATAAAGCAGTTCAGTATATTCTCAAATATCTGAGAGGGACCAGCAGCAGGTATTTAGGCTATGCAGGGTCAAAAACTTCTCTACATGGGTATGTAGATTCAGATATGGAAGGTGATTTGGATGGTAGGAGAAGCACCACAGGATATGTGTTCACTGTTGGTGGAACGGTGGTTAGCTAGATTTCAGAGATGCAGAAGGTTGTTGCAGTCACAGAGGCTAGCAAGGATAAGAACCATGTTGATATGTTAACAAAGTCAGGAACAAAGGAGAAGTTGAATCTTCATTCAAATTTTTTTTGTCTTCAATATTAAACTTGAAGATGGGGATACAAGCCAAAAACAAATTAGAGGATGTTGTTGTACAGGTACAGGTGTAGTTGTTTATCTCCAAGTGGGAGGTTGTTAAGTTATGGAGCTAAAATCTTCACTGATATGCAAATATGGAGGTTGCTGGGTTGCATAGCTACCGACGTCGATTAGCCTATCGGCATCAGTCAGGGGTCAATCAGAAGTTGCCAACATCAGTTAGGCATCGGCCGACATCGATCATCTCCAGATAGACAGAGACCGACATCGGTCATTTGTGCATTTCTAGAATTAGATTTGTTCTAATTTTAGGCGAACAAACTCTAAAGGCAGACTGCTCCCTCGAAGGACAGTTGTACCATCATTGTTGTAACTAATAGACTGCTCCCTCGAAGGACAACTATTCAAAGCCCTCATATATATATAAAGCAAAAATATAGACCACTCCCTCAAAGGATGGCTATGCTTAAAATCTTGCTACAAACAACACTCTCAGAAGCTTCCCGCATCCATCAGCTTCACAAATGACCACAAAACAAAACGACATCCCTATGTAGACTTCCCGCATCGATCAGTCTGCACCCAAAAAAGAAAAAAAGGGTCATGGACTTGACTTGTAGTCATTTCAGGGTCTCCTATAAAAAGGGGCAAAGCTATCCCTACTCAAAAAGGTTACCCTATCCTCACATATCACATCACCTACTCAAGGGACTTCAAGCTCATTTTAATGTCAAAATGATTCGAGTACTTCTCTAACACACTCCATGGTCAACGACGTAATGCATGAGTGGGGCTTTTGTTTCTAAAAACCCCCTATCTATGCTATCATTATGGTCCTTGTCAATGAAAGAGAAATGCGCCTTTCACTTCTTATACATCTTGGTCACAAACAATCCAACCAAATCATTTGCCAACCAAACCAAGCCAAACCAAACATTTTTAGACCAATAAAAATCATCATAGTCCATTTCACATAGTTTTTATGGAAAACAATACACATGGAAACTGTCGACCATACAATTTATGTTAAGCATAAACCATTACTTGCTGAAGCATAAATTGACTCAATTCATTTTTAGCACACACCATTACCAATATGGAAAATTGCTAGGGATGAAAGACCCCTCAACCAATGTTATTGAATACACCATCACACAATATGGAAAAGGCTGTAACATCATCTTATCCTCATCATTTCAACACATGACCAAACCAACCTATTGACCACTTTGACCTCCCGCCTGAACTACATTGGTCTGAGGCCCTAAGACTGGGGCTATGTAGGCAGCACTCAAATGACATGACATCTCTTGGGGTTAGCTAAACCACATCCATTTGTTCGTCTATCTAATGAACAAACCATATTACCTTCATCATCATGACCAAAACCAATCATCAACCACTTTGACTCCTCTCTCTAAACTACATTGGTCTGAGGCCCTAAGATTGGGGCTATGTAGGCAGCACTCAGATGACATGATGTCTCCTGGGGTTAGCTCGACCACATCCATTTTTTCGTTTATCTGATGGACAAACCATATTACCTTCATCATCATGACCAAAACCAATCATCCACTATTTTGACTCTTAGTCTAAACTACATTGGTCTGAGGCCCTTCCACTTAGGGCTATGTAGGCAGCACTCGATCGACATGACATCTTCTGGGGTTAGCTCGACCACATCCATTTGTTCATCTACTTGATGGACAAACCATTTTACCTTTAACCATGACTTAACCTAGTTTGACCCCATCCACAACCGACCCTCTTCCTCCCTTTTAGGAAGAACTACATCGACCTGAGGCCCTAATGACTGGAGCTATGTAGGCAACACTCAGTTGACATGGGGTATTCTGAAGTTAGCTCGGCCATTCCTTCATTCGTCCATCTAACAAACTAACTATCTATCTCTATCTTGACTCGACCCTAACCTTGGAGATCACAACTATCTCCTCTGACCATGACCACTTTCGAGACAACCCTGCCTTGGTTGTTTTGATTGTATGTATGCTACCTCATGAATGGTTAGCAAAATTTTCTGCAACCCATGTTTTGACCCTCACAAGTATAGGATCGCGAGCAAGTTGATCCACACTACTTGTGACATTTTCGTGTTTTTAAGAGCACTTTCTGAGCTCGAGATACCTGAAACACGATAACCATTGGAGCTACAGCTTGGATCAAATAACCCAATTAGCTACAACTAAATGTTGGGGCCCAGTTATTTCAATTTTGGCACTCCTCAACCTTGACTTATGACAATTTGACCTGACCATCTCGTGAAGTGGTATGTGCACAATCTCAATCTTTACAGCGTTCACACCCTAACCTTCACCCTTTTCATCCATCTCTCTATCAAATCGGCACCTGATTTTAGGTTCCCTTCCCTCGACTCTCGCTTTGAGGGGGAATACCTCGTTCCATAATTGAGACAATCACCAACCTCTTATTTTTATCTTGCAGTTCATTCAAACAACCAACAGGACAAAATCAACCTTATCTCATATCTAGGGCAACCTACTCCTATTTTTGTCTTGCATTTCGTCAAGAACAACCAACAAGACAAAAAGAGGCAAATGTAGACACCGAAATCGTGTCTACTCCCTGGTTGACTCTCTCCCTTGGTCCCCTTCATCCCGTTCCACTTTTAACCATGCCTAACCTGTCTTATTAATTTAAAATAATCATCTATTTTAAATTAATAATTCTCTCTCTCTCATGACACCTCACCCCTCCTATGATACCTCTCCTTGGATGCCCTCCCCGACCCCATGCCAAGTCTTAAATGACTTAAGACCCCGTTTCATTCTCCCACTCATCTTCTCATGCTCATTTAACCCACCTTCGACCATTTTCCCATGACCAGCTGACCTCAGTAGAAGGAAAAATGGACAAAAGGCTATTTTTAGCCCTTTTTCCTATTCTTTGGCTACCGACGTTGGTTAGTAGTCAGCCGACATCGATGATATTGCTTGCATCGATTGCCTTCAAAACTTCATTTCTGCATCTAAAATGCGAATCCACCAATCTTTGAATCCTTTGATCTTCAACAATCAGCTAATTCTCCAATCTTCTGATCTTCTTGTCCTGAATATGAATTCTTTCTCTCCCAAAATCTGACCTCTCTCCCTCTCTCTCTTAGGTATACATCAAGCATCACAGGGTATAGGGACTCTACATCAGGCACTCTACCTCTTTACAGGGAGTCTTCTACATTAGCAACAAGTCTCCTACACCTCCAGGGTTCCTCCAGGCAGAGCTAAGTATCCCTCTTCTATTTTATTTCAATTATTTAGACTATATCAGTAATCTATTTTCTATTTATTGCTTCTAAACAATATTATTAACCAGACCCAGCTTTCAACCAGACCAGGCCTGACTCTCTTCCCGAAAAGGCTGAGAGGCCTTTCCCATACCCTTACCCCTTTTTTGACAACATATCCCCTGTCTTTGTCCCTCCTAAAGACCCTGTCTACTGTCTTACCACACTACACAGACCCAGACTCCTTCTAGACCCGTCTGTCGACCAGAAACTCATCCAAAACCCTATCCAAAACCATTGCCCTGACTGATGCTGGCCACTAGGCCCATTGCCCCTACCGATGTCGGCAACCTTGACCAACCGACGACGGCAGACTAACCGACGTCGGTGACTGTGGAAGGTAGATAGCACAATACAGGTATGCATTACCTTTATTTCTTTTGTTTAGTCTTTGATTATTTCTGTTTAACAACATTATCTTTTATCAAAAGTGGACTGTCATCCCTCGAGGAAGTCTTTGCACTTCTGGGACCAAGCATTTTCTTGGCAGTACACCTTATATCCATCTAACGCCTTCTTTGTTTAAGTCTCTTTCTTCTACAGGTGTCATCCTCTACAGCCAAAGAGGAGTCCCTACAATCATCTGGATAACAGTGCATAGACCTCAGCTGGGTAACATCTAATGCTAGATCATTTCTTTTAGTTTCTTATTCCTTTTGAATGTGAAAGCGAAAAACAGTTAGAAACAACACTATAAACCTGAAATCAGATTTGATGAAAATATTTAAAATGAATGGTTTGGGTTATCTTCATTACTATTTGGGTATTGAAGTAATTCAAAAACCAAAGTATATCTTCATCATACAACATAATTACATTGGTGAAATTTTGATCAACTTTTGAATGGAAAATTGTAAGCCTTTCAACATGCCCATGGAATAGAATCTAAAATTGATATTAGAAGATACTATAGATTTGGTTGATTCTACTAAATATAGACAACTCATTAGAAGTCTGATTTATGTGACCATAATAACAATAAATAGATCCTTTTCTCTTGATGTTCTTTAAATATTCATGCACTAATATATACACATACATTTGGGTACTATTAAATAGAGTCCTTAGAAATATCAAAGGAATAAATAATGTTAGGATCAAATACCCCAGGGTAGGAAACTTCAAAAATTTTGGATATTCATATTCCAACTATGTTGATGGTCATGAATATGTTAAATCCACCGTAGTTTTTATATTGAATTTGGTAAAAAAACGTTTTTAGTTGGATATCTAATAATTAATCGGTGCTAGCAATTTATTCTGTAGAAGTAGAGTATATGTCTACTATAGTGGAAACTAGAGATATTTTATGGCTTAGAAGTGTTCTTTCATGTTTTCAGGATCAATAAGGTTCATAAACACCTCTCATGGTTGAATACACTTATGAAATACAAATGGAAAATAATTTAGTCTTCCATGACCAAACCAAGCATAATAAAACCATATTTCATTTCATTCCACACTAGTTAAAATATGGCAGTGTCAAGTTTTAACTTTGCCCTACAATAAAGCAACCAATAGACATCCTGATAAAAGCGATTGGACAAGAAAAAATTGAAAATTTTAGAAGAATTATTGGTATGAAAATGACCCCTTTAGAGTAATGGGTGGATGTAATAGTATTTTACATATTTTTCATTAATCCCAGGTGTCTTAGGTATATTTTATCTTATTCTAATAAGTATAATTTCCATTCCCTTAGGAACAAGAAGGTTCATTTGGGAATGTGAGGTGAACAACCATTTTATGGATTATTTATTGTAATTATTTTCTCATTTCAATTTGAATTGTGACATTAAATATTGTCTTGAAACAAAAAAAAATTAGTTGATTATCATTTTGAATAATACATCTAGACTAACAAACAAGGGAGAAAATTGTATATTTTTATGATATAGTGAAGACATAAAATATTAAAAATTGTATAATCTAGTGACTAAAATGGTGATAATCAATAAATATGTCTAACTCATATAAGAATAATCATGAGATGGAAGTCTAAATAAAATATTAAGTATTATCATAGTTTTATCTCAAAATAATAGCAAAGTATTGACTCTATTAGGTATTTACTCTATGGTACATCCTTCCACACCCACTCAAGCTCAATAAGGTGGTTTGCAAGTTAGAATCCATAAAATATAATGAAATACTCATGAATTTATTAAATAACTCAATTAAAATAAAAACAATAATTACCATAAGGTACATATGTAGTGATACCTTTTTCAATAGGCATTATGGGTGTAAGTCAATCTAGTACAAATTATTCAAGTGATATACCAAATCCAACATTATAAAATCTAAGGAGACATAAAACAGGAAGTCTAAGGGATATTTATGACCAAAATTAATGTGAACATAATGTTAATTTCTTATTTTTTTGCCTTATTTTCACAAGTAGTTGATCCAATTCATTTTGAAGAAGTAATTGAAGATAAAAATTGGGCACAAGCCATAAAAGAAGATATTAATACTAAAGATAACAATCATGTATGGGATTTAGTAGATATTACATAAGGAAAAGATATTATAGGAGTAAATTGGGTCTATAATACCAAGTTTAATGTAGAAATAGATATACAAAAGAATAAGTCAAGGCTAGTAGCAAATGGATTTTCACAACAAATTGGAATTGAATACAATGAAACATTTTTTCTAGTATCCTATCAGGACTATTGGCTAAAAAATTTGTCCTTATCTAAAAATGTTTTATTTTGACTCCATACCCTTCTTTTTTTTAAGAACAAATAAGTTAAACAACAAATGGGTGAACCTGTTAAGACTAGTTCCCCTCTGAATTAAGGTACAACTCCCTTTAAGATTTTCAGTGAATTGAAATATTTAGATACACTTTTAACTAGAAAGTGTTTTAAAGGTAAACTAACATCCACACATCATCATGTTATGAATGCAAGATTTTATAATAATAATGGGTAATAGAATACACAAATTCTATCTTCAATAATGATTTAAATGGATAAACATATATATTTCTAAACCAGTAAAGGATAAAACACATATAATGAATTGTCTAATGGAAGATTAATCACTATATGAAAGAAGATTTCACACATAAAACCCAATTTCAAATAATCAAACGTACAAATTTAAGTATGCAATAATTAATTCTACTTTTCATTCACAGATGAAAAATGTTTCAGACAAACATTACATATATTGTCAACAATAGTGGTCCAATTCTAAAAATTTCTAACTCCTCTCCTTTTCTATATTCTCTCCTCTCTTTTTTCAAAAACAAAAATATATATAGTTGCCATAACTAATCCATCTATCAAAATAAACCAGATTTAAAGCAACTCTGACCCATATGGGATTTAGTTTTTTAACAAATTTACTTAAAGATCAATATTTGAATAGAAAATCAACTGAATAACTAAATAGAAGAAACTATGTAAGTAAAATCATTACTAAAGTGATAGACTAGGATCTCCAAATTTGCTATGTTCAGTTGGATAGACATGTTGAGATTTCCACTCCTGAAATGCTGTAACAAACTCCTAAATTTTCATAAGATTGGGAATGATGACATATTTTATCCTTGCTTTCCAGATGTTTCCTTCCTTCCAAATTTTCCCCATATTTTGTATGTGTTCTGGGAGATTGTTGATGCAATGACAAAGAAGTGAATCTACCTTTGAAATTTGAGAAAAATCTTCAGTCAATAACCTGTCACTTTATTTAATGATGTTGATCTTTTCCCTAAAGGATTGAATCTCAATATTGATATATATTTTTTGGTTTTCCATCACCTTTTATGTATTTTAATATTTATACTCTGTAGATCATGTTGTAATGATTGAATAAATTCAGTTATTTCCTTGATCATTTTTGTGATTTCCATTCATCCTTGTCGGGATACTGAATTTCTCCATTCAATATTTTTCTTACTTACATATAATACATCTTCATCCAGACTTGTCAAGTTCTTCTCTGACAAAAAATTTGTTATTCCATACTTTTAGACTTCATCAATCTAGTTCATCACGCTCATCCATTTTCCTTCATATTTTATCCACAAAGTGTTTTGAGTCTTTAAATCTTCAATAGTAATTGTGGTAAAATCATATACATTCTTAAATTTATGGATGAATCTTGTACCTTTCTGAATGATGCTATCCAACCAATTATCAAATGCCCTGGTAACCATTTTACCTCTGTGTATCTGGTCCAACATTCTTTGATTGATAGGTGATTTTAGATCAAAATATAGAGGTAGTTGGGTGATCAGTTGTGAATCTGGACTATGAATGGCATCAATGTACTCTACCATTGACCACACAGTCTATTTTAATTCTCTTTTATCTTTTTCATCCTTCCAAGTTTTGTTGACTATCCTTTTGGTGGATGCTTCAAGGTGATGCACATCTATGACATGTGATGCAGTCCAAAGATCTACCTTTTCAATTATAAAATACTGAACTGTAAGATCTTGAACTTCCTCATTGGTTCTTGGCCTGGCTATTTCTGCATTCCAGTTCCCTGTATTAGGGTCAATGTCTAACCTAGATGTTTTTTTTAACTTTTTGGATTTAGGAGCTTTCCCTAAACATTTACTCACCATATCCTCTATGGGCAAAGAAAATATAACTACTTTCCTTTTATTACTAATTGAACTTTTCAGCCATTTAGGTGCAAAGGCCGAAGCTTCTTTATCAGGATTTAGTTGATCAGAGGACACAATTGAAATAATCATTAGTTTGGTAGAATCAGAAGGAATAACTATCTGTTGATCTGTACTAACCTCTTCCACCATTGGTGAATCAGATTCTTTATCACCTTTGGCTTCTCCTGAATCTTCTTTAGAATTCAAATCCACAATCACTTTTTTAAAAATCTGAATCTTCTTTTTTGCTTTGAGTCCTTGACTTGGTGGTACAAGGAGGCAGAGTAGTTATAAGGTATTTCTCAGATTCTTTGATGATAGGATCCCTTTCAATTTTTGACTTGGAAGTACCTGCATCATAGATAGCAATAGGCTAGTTAGATGAGCTTATTGGGAATGGTGATTCAGTTATTGTTGTACATTGCTGGGAAGTTATGTTTTGAGCTCCTCCTAGTTTTTTCTCTCTTAACCATTTCTTAGTTTTCCTTATTACTGGGAGGGTCTTAATCTCAATTCTATCTTCTTCCTTTTTCTCCTAGTCAATTTTTGGAATAGCTGATTGTTCTATCTTTTCAAATTGTGGATCAGTCACCTGTTCATCATTGTCAAAAATTCTAGAGATGTCCATATTCAAATTAAGGGAAATAATTTGCCTTAAGGATAACCTGGATCACAATCTTTTTCTGACTTCAAATTTATCTGAATAATCCTCTCAATAATCCTCTAATCGAGGAATATGTGACAACCCTATTCCAAGATCCAAGTTATCTCTTGCAAAACCTTTGCTATCAAATTGTGATCTGGTTGTGAAGTATTGAAAATTAAATTTCTTAAGATCCAATTCTAAATTTAAATCATTAGAAGTTAACTTGCATGAATAACATCCAAGTTCAATAGGAAAAGATATACCAAATTTCTTTTTCACTGGGAATTTTTATCTACGTGTGCTAATTGTCTGTAGATTTCTATTAACACAAATAATTCAAAAACATACCTAGGTAACCTTAAAGGTTCACTGTCAAAACCCCCAACTTTGATATAAGTGAACTTAAAAAATTGAGCAAAGAAACTACCATAAATGTTGATTAGTTGTATAGCTTCATTAGACAACCTTTTAGTGATGTTGTTTGACAATTCAAAAGTCATCCTCCTAGTAAAAACATCATTAACTCCCCTGTAATCCTCATAAAAATTATGCATTTGCAATTTTAATTAATATTCATAAATTTTATTGTCTTCATCCAAGGGTGCATGTGGTAATCTTACCCATTGACTTGTAGATGCCAAGCAATAGAAGAAGTATGAAGACATAAAACTTTTTATTTCCCAAATAGTTACTTAAACCCTGATGTAAACTTTCAGCTACAATTTATGCCCAATCCAACTATTGTTCTCCTTGGAGGATCTACTATATAAATAAGTACATCCAATCCTCCCAATAATATGTATGAGCATTTCCTTTTAGTCTATGTAGTAATACTATAATATCTTGTACTTCTGGAATCATATGATTTCTTGTTAATGGTCTGGGCAGTCTTGAACCCCCTTTTTGAAATTTCAAAAGCCAATTCCTAGAAATCATGCTCTTGTAAATTGCTTTCTTTAATGAAAAATAAACATATAAAGAAGTAATACTAAGGTCAGAGTATGGTTCTTTGGGAAGAATTCTCATTACAAACATTAGGGTTTGTCTATGTATATGCAGTAAAACATTGCCATCTACAGTCCTAATGCATCTATTTTGATGTTCATATCTATTCATGCATTCAAGGACTAATTCAGGGCATTGGATAGCCATGGAAAATGCTGCAACTTCAACCAAACCACTTTCTACAATTTTTTGCATCATAGGATTTGACATAGGATTTCTATCCCTTTCTTTAAAATCTTCCAAATCATATTGGACCAGAGAGGTGTCCCCAATTTTAGGAGGAGAACATATGAGACCAGGACCATGCTCATAATCACGACATGTATATTTCATGGCCATAGGTTGGAGGAAAAAAAAAGAATTTTTTTTTAACTCTTTAAATAATGCCATATACTCAAAAGGATCCTTCTTCCCAACCAAGTAAAGGAAACAGCTTATAGTAAGAGTAAAACTCACCTTTAAATTTGTCTAAAATCACTACAAATTCAAGCAATCAAATATCTTATACCACATGTGCTATTTTTCTTTGTATCACCCAGTATGTTCATTTGCTAAATTTGAATCATTTTCTCTTGATACAGATATTAACCAGATCAAATGATTAAACTGAAACAATACGTGCTAAATATGCTTGATAAGACACGCATTCTGACATATGCATTAATGGCAAGCATTTTTTTATGCATGATTTTGATGAGTAATAATTATCTGTAACCTCGTGAAAATTCCAAATTTTCCACTTTATAATGAGTTTCGGATATATTCTCCTCTAAATCTCCTGCTAATTTTAACTTAGAGAAAGACTCGGTGTGAGATGAGAGTATAGTCATTAAACCATTGAACCATTGCAAATTTGAAAATATGGTTCAACTTTAGAGTTCAATGATATGAGATGAACTACATAGACTCACCAATAGTCATATGATCTTTCCAAAAACTTTAAACTTTGAGACATTAAACCATTAAACTTTTGAACTCCACTATATAGTTTCAAGTGATATGTTCAAGCAATAGGTTCAACGATGCATTAATTTATACAAGGGAACTGAGTGAACATGACTCTTTATAAAACATCAAATATTGAACTTTTGAACCATTGAACTCTTGAACCATCGAACTTTTGAACTCCAAAAAAGGGTTCAAATTCAAATGAAAGGTTCAAAATCATAATTGGAAAAACACTGAGGGACAATAGTTCGCTTTGAAAAAATTTGAACCATTAAACCTATTGAACCATTAAACTTATTGAACTCTTGAACTCTGAGAAAGGTTCAGTTTCAAAGGTTCAATTCTTTTAATAATTTACACACAAAAGCTGATAAGCGAGTGAACTTATTTTATGGAAAAATTCACAAAAAATTGAATAAGGGTGACTCAAAAGGTAACATTGGCTCTGACTGGGCACTGTCTTTTATGATAAAATGTAGAGAACTCAGAAACTCTAGTTACTCATACTGAAACACAAAAATGGAAGTAAAGGAGAAAGACAAACCAAAAATGGGAAAGGAATATGCAAAATGTAACAACAAAGGAAAGGCTATGTACAAAATAGGGGATACCTATTTCACAGTCGATACAACTTAAGATCCTATCCATTATAGGATAGGGGTAAAATAGCTCCATCTAAATATTCCAAATTAAAAAAATTAGGACCAAGTATCTGATGAATTTTGAAAGGTCGTTTCCAAATTGAATCAAATTTTTGATGTGATCCTTTAGGTTCTCTCCTTCTACCCCATAGCAATACTTCATCTCCTTCCATGAACTTTTTAGGTCTAGTTTTTTGATCAAAAATCTTTGTAACCCTATTTTGATGAGTAGTAATCTGATCAACCAGTTCATTCCTCTCTTCCTCAATCTTAGTTAAGTACATAACTCTTTTCTCTAGAGAATCTTGAAAGTAATGATCTTCAATAACATTTTTTAATTTAGCTATAAATAATTCTAGAGGTAATGATAATTGTGCTCTTATACCATAAACTAGATTAAAAGGTGCCATTCATATTGCTCTTTTTGGGGTTACCCTGTCAGCCCATAGTGCTTCATATAGTCTCTTATGCCAATCTTTGGGGTTATCACTCACCAATTTCTTCATGATAGATATCAAATTTTTATTACTATATTCCACTTGTCCATTCCCTTGAGGATAATAATCTGATAAGTGAGAAAGAGAAATTCTATGTTCATAGTAGAATGAAGTAAGTTCCATTGAATAAAACATGGTAGTGCTATCTACCACAATCTTCTAAGGAACACCAAAGTGTACTAGTATATTTTATTTGAGAAAATCACATACCAATTCTAAAGTGGTTCTCTTCACAGGGGGTGCTTCAACCCATTTCCTAAAATAATCAGTCACTTTTAAAATGTGTGTATGACCAGCACTTGATGGAGGTGAAAGAGGTCCAATGAATTCTAATCCCCATTGTTTGAAAGGTTCTTCAATAATGATAGGTCTTAAAGGTAATGCTACAAGTTATGGTCTTCTTTAAAACAATTTGCATTTTTCACAGTTAGCTACTTATTTGTATGCAGCTTTGAACATACTTGGCCAATAATAACAATTTCTAAGGATTTTGAATGGTGTGACCAAAGAAGAGAAATGTCCACCACAAGGTTCATTATGAAAAACTTCTAATAGTTTGTATTGTTGTTCTTTATCCACACATCTCAAAAAGGTTCCATCTAGTCCCTTTTTATATAGGACATCACCCCATATCACATATTTTGCTGATTTTAACTTCAGATTCCTTTTCTCCTTTGGGGATAAATGACTGGGATAGTGTCCATAAGTAAGATAGTGTGCCACATTTAGGAACCAGGGATTTTGTAAGCTCACTAATAAGATAGTAGGAAGTTTTTCTTCTTCTTCTTCTTTACTTTTGGCTATCAATTTGCACAAACCTGGACCTCTAACTAATTTGGTTGGCTTAATCTCTAGGTCATATTCCTACATTTTAGCAACCCATGTTACTCTATTGTTCATCCCTACCTCTTACCGAGTCAGAAAGCTTTTCACAGCCAAACCAGGAACAAATACAACTAAATGAGAATGAAGTATATAATATATGAATTGTTTAACAACCTTTACTACAACATAAGCTTATTTCTCAACCAAATAATATTTAAGTTCATTCTTCTTGAGAGGAACACTCATAAAATCTATTGGGGTTTCTACATTTACTTCATTTTTTGTAACAATATATCAGACATGGTATGTTTCGAATCATAGTAGTAAATAACAAAATATTTTTGGAAATCAGGATTTACCAAAGTAGGTGTTTGTGTAATTACTTATTTAATATCTTCAAATGCTTTTTTAGAAGCTTCATTCCATTTGAATGCTTTTTTTTATCATCATCCCCAAAATATGTTTTGTAATTTCAGCAAAATCAAAAATGAACCTTCTAAGAAAATTAATCTGACCAAAGAAAGACTTAACTCCAGTCTTATTAGAAGGAAGACTTAACTGTTGTATTACTCTGACTCTTTCTTGGTCAATTTTGATTCCACCCTTTGAAACTAGGTGTCCTAATAATTTCCCTTCTGTAACATATAAAACTAACTTCTTAGGATTAAGAGATATCCCATGACTCAGGTATATTTGTAAGATGATCTCTAGGTCCTTCAGATGATATTCTCTTTTTCTAGAGAAAATATTGAAATCATTGAGATAAATAACAATAATTTTATCTTTCAAATCTTTGAAGGATGAATCCATCACCCATTGAAAATTTGCACCAGAATTAATCAAACTAAAGGGCATATGGTTATAAGGAAAATTTCCTCAAGGTGTAGTGAAAGCATTTTTATGTTAGTCAGCTGCAGCTACACTTATCTAATTATAACTTGAGAACCCATCTAATAGGGACATCATTTCTGACCCAGTGACAGTTTTTAAGATGTGATCCATCATAGGCAAGGGATAATTATCTTTTAAATTGGCTTGATTCAAATTCTTGAAGTCAACACAGATTCTTATATCTCTATTATTTTTACATACTGGAACAATGTTCACTACCCAAATGGAGTGATGAATTGGATAAATAATCCTAGCCTTCAACATCTTGTCAATCTCTTTAAAGATAGCTTCAAAAAAATTTGGGTTGTAATTTCTTAGCTTCTACCTGAAAGGAGTTACATTTTCTTTCAAAGGAATATAATGTTCAAACTATCCATGTCTAAAATCTTTAAGGTCATCATAGCACCAAGCAAAGACATCCTTATACTTAATCAATAGATTAATTAATTCATTTCTCTCTTCTTGTGAACAACACTTACCAATGGAGATCCATTTGGGGTCAGTCTCACTTCCAATGTTGATTTTCTCATAATCCTCTATTTTGTTAGGATTCTAGGTAAGTTTGCCTTTAGTATATTCATCTTTTCTAGTGAACAAATGTTCTAGAGAGACCAATCCTTTAGGGATTTTATTTCCTTTTAATTGAATTATATCATCTTTTGGATTGATCCCTAGATCAGGACTGAATTCTTTACATTCTTTTTTAGAACCTTCAAAATAAGTCCCCAGGAACATATCAATATTCTCCAAAAAAAATTGATCTGTTTATTATTCTCAAAAACTTGCCAATTTTTTGCATTATTCGGGACATTAGGATGATAGACTAGTTCTATTATATAGGAATCTTTTTCAAAATTAGGGTGTGGAAGAAGAAGAGAAGCTAATACTTCTAGAGAATCTACCTGAGTGTTCTAGTCTCTAGAAATTATCTCAATAGAAAAGGCATCAAAACATTCTATCTCATCCCAAAATCTATTTTTGTAATGTCTTAATCTATCATTTTTCATTGAGAAAATGCCTCTTACTTGTTTGACAATTAATTCAGCATCTCCTTTTGCCTTGAGTATTTCTATACCTTTTCCTTTAGCTTCATTTAACCCAAGCAATAAAGCTTCATATTTTGTAGTATTATTAGTGTTTTTAAAATCTAATTTGAAAGAGTAAGGAGTTTCACCTTCAAGTGAGATTAACAAAACTCTTGCTCCTGAACCAACGATAGCATAACCGCCATCAAATTCTATGGTTCATAAATCATCTGAATGAATAGACTTTGGGATAGATTCTTCCTTTAAATATTTAGAGGAGAGAAAATAATTACCAAATTCACATTCTTTAAATAGGATCTGAGACTTAGGATCATTAGAAAGATATACTGTAAAATAGCATTTAGATTCAGGTTCTAGCTTAACTTTCTACTTTTCCACTAGAATTGTAGCTTCTAAGCAATCTAATTTAATCTACCCTCCCAAATCTTTTCAAAAAGTCCTGCTCAACAACATCCCATAACTAGCAGGAATATTTACTACTAGGATAGTCAACTTCACCTTTTTATCAGGATAGGCTACAAGAGCAACTCATGCATCTTTAATTTGTCTAAGCAAAGAAATCTATTTGCCATCCATAGAGTAACATCTACCAAATATTTTTGTAAGGGATAATTCTAAAGCTTTGGCTATAGAAGAAGGTATTATATTATTAGAAGCACCTGAATCTATGATATAATTGATGAGTTTATGACCATTTATGAATAAAGAAACATAAAATGGGTTGGGTTTCATATCATCCGTATAAGGAGTATCATCAGATGAATTGAGGGTCATTCTAGAAGTATGAGTGGGTGATTTAGATGGAGAATTAAATAATTGGGCAATGAGAGACTCAGTATTAACATTTAATTGACTTTCAAGTTTGATTTATCAAGTTCTTTAGGTTTCAACCTGAGGTATTTAGTAGGGGATATTTGAATTTTTGCAGAGTTACAAAATTCTAAAGTATCAAAAGAATTCTCACAATCATTTCTATGTAACAATTTACTTTCTTGTGTCTTAGTGTCAGAAGTTTTAGTAAAAGGATCCTTACCTTTAACAGACACTTCTTGAGTATTAGAAAATCTTGGATTCTTTTGACTTTTGGTAAGCACAACACATGAAGGATCTTCAAGAGTAACTAATATTTCACCTCCTCTTTCTAAATCTAAATCATATTCAAGGAAGTGTATTTCAAAGTCACCAGGTCTTTCAAAGCTCCTTTATTCTTCAGTAATCTCCCTTAAGACTTCTTGAGTAGTAGTCATTTGAGTATATTTAAGTATCTCTATACAAGAATCTCCATCATGATTAGTAGTCAAATGAAAGACACACATGTTATTTCTTCTAGGAGGGGCTTCAATAGTCAATCTTGGTTGTGTTGATGTAAGTGGTAATGTCTTGCCAATATTTGCTTGTTGATTTCTCTCAGCCATATCTTGATATGGTTGTTGGAATGAAGTACTAGTCTTTGGTAATTGTCACTTAAGGGCAATCATATCAATGACTAGCCTTTGAACCATAAGATCCGTAGAGGATGAGGGATAAGCATTAGGTATTTGTACTTCCTTCTTCTATTTTTTGGCCATAATAAGATCATCTTCTAACTCAATTGCCAATAATTTTGCATCTATTAAATCAACAATTACACCTCTTCTGAGATGAAAACTTATATCAAGAGGCATAGAATTAATAAAGAAGCATTTTTGATTCTCAGCAGTTAGTCTCTTAGAAGTAGGAATATTGTGCACAATTCTATTGAATTTGGCTATAACTTCCCTCATGGGTTCATGTATATCCTTCTTGAGCTAAGTCAATTGAGAAAGAAGGAAATGCTCATTTTCTATGCTTTTGAACCTATTTTCAAACATAGTTTTCATATCATTCCAACTTGTGATTGAGGAATCAGTTAGATGATAAAACCAATGTGCTACAATATCAGTTAAAGTTTGCACAAAAAGCCTTATGGATACATCTTGATGTTGCATGCCTAACACACCACATGCCGCTATAAAGGCACTCAGATGTTCCTCTGGTGAATGTCTTACATCTCCATTAAATTTGGGTAAATTTTTCCTTACATTTTTAGGTAAAAGATTTAGGTTGGCCCCTAAATTTAGAGGTCCTATGGTTACGCCCCAAGGTTGGGCCATTGGAAGAAAACTTATGGTAGAAGGAAAGATAGTACCAAAAAGAGTTAAGGCTTGACAGATAGAGGATGTAGAGGTTTTAGGAGGGCTATGAGGTCTACTTCTAGCTTTTTTAACATGGGTAGGATAAGGAAAATTTAAGATTTGCAATGCTTGAAAAGTACAATCCTCAATTCCTTCTCTTTTCAAAGACCTTGTGTATCTTTTAGAATCTAGCTTATGATATTATAATTATTAACTTCACACTTCAAGGGAATTAATTCCTTGCTACATTTTCTACTTGTCTCCTTCTTTGCTTGAGTAACCTCAATCTTATATTATTAGCCAATTCTTCTTTTTCTAATATTCTGCTTGTTATCCTAAAATCATCAATATTTTGACGAGAATGACAAGCAAGAGTATTTAACTGACTAATAATATCTCCCTGTTCATCTTAAAAACTAAGATTAGGTTACAAAATAGGAATTATATTTTCATGTGAGAGTACCATTGTTGCATCATATTAAGGAAACTAATCTTTCAGTAAAGATTTCAATTTCATTCCTATTGACGTAGAAGATTTCACCCTTGGTAGGAGGACGAGCTCTTTCCTTCTTCACGCAACAATGGAAACTCCCCTCTCGCCTGTGGGACCGATGAAGTTGGAAGGGAGAGTCTCTAGATAAGGGCTAGCTCCCTCTAATGTATCATTTAGGCCCTTGTTTATCCTACTGTTAACAAATAAAATGTAAAAAAAGGGGGGGATGAAAAGGGAGAAGGAGGTGCTGAAAACAAATCCTAAGCCTAAAAATAAGAAAATGTGATACACCAAAAAAATGTGACCCACTTAGGCCTGAACATACACTTTTCACCAAAAGAAGCACCTATACACTTCATCCGTCATGAGAGAACCTTTTGCATCAGTGGGTCAGGGGTCCATGGAGATACAAGGAGGGAATAACTATTAGAGGCATTCTGAGACACACTGCAATAGCCTATCCACTTCACCTATACTCCTTTAGGGACATTTTTGACAGACCTATCAAAGGAAAACTCAAAAATGCACCAGACGTGATAAAATCATTCTGCAGAAGCATTAAGAAAATGACTTAATATAGAATCAAGGCATAGACACATAATATAAATGCAAAACTCAGAATGGAGGTAAAAATGCTATGTTTCGATTCAAGGTAAATTTTTGGCAGCTCTGTCTTACAAGCTCGAGAGATTTTTGGGTAGAGTTTGCCTTAAGGCTGAGAATGGATTCTTTTCTCAAATGAGAAGTTTATAATATATAGAAAGAGGAAGAGAAACTTGGCACTTCTTGGGAAAGATTTTGGCACTCATTTTCTGTCAGTGGCCCATGTGCATTTTGAATTTTGGGAAGAGGAAACCACTGTTACTGATGTCATTCTTCAGAAGAGGCCTGCTGGAACCATGCTGCACAATCACCCAAATTTGAATTTGGCATTCAAGCATTAATGAGATGACATGGTCACCCCTCTTTCCTACAAATAGACTACAGTTTGTCTTCTTCCAATGCCAACTTGGAGAAAAATAGGTCATGCCGCTTAATAAGTCTCCATCTGTTTGCCACTTTGATGTTTTAACTTTTCTACCTTTTGTCTTCTTCTTGCTCTTTCAGCCCTTAGGGGTGATCTTCTGGTGGGTCATTGCATTCCTTGGGGTTTTCTATGCTTGATGCTCAAATAGTTCAAAAATAAATGGCTAGTTTATTTGCTTAAATTTGACGGCTTTCGAGATGTCACCGTCCTCGGCAAAAGTCTGTTGGGTCTTTCCTGTGGCCTTTTTGAGCTTCAAGCTTTTTCCCACAAATAAAAAGTCTATGGGAATTGACCACTTTTTCTTTTCTGTTGGGCTCTTTGAACTTTGAACTAACGGCCTCCTTGAACCAAGATTTGAACCAACCCATTGAACCAGAAATGGTTCAACGGTTCAATCGGTTCAACGATTCAACCATTGTGCACCGATGCCATTAAACCAAGCCTTTAAACTGAGTGATGAAATCTTGCATTGAACCAAAGGCCGTTGAACTACTGATTTAACCAAGTGTTGAACTTAGGCATTGAACTGGTTTAATGGTTCAAAGACGTCGACTTTTCTTGTGATTTTCTTCAGACCAGAGCCTAAAGAAGCCTTGTAAAACCTGGAACTTTTTGAACTAATCCTTCCTATGCCAAAGACTAACCTATAATGTCCATAGAAATCCAAAACCTACAAAGTCTATAGAAATTCTACAGAGTCCATAGAAATTGCCAGATTCATGCAAAATTGAAGATGAAAATGGCCTAGCATAGCAGGGGTAGAGGGTGACCGATTTTTGGCCTATTAGGCAAAAAATGGTCAATAGACTAGTGACTCCTAGGGGAAGCATGCATGCTATGCTTGAAGACCAATTGCCTTGTAGTCCATTGGGCATAGAGTCAGAGGCAGTTTGAACAAAGTTAGCGACAACCCCAAAAGATCTAAGAATAAAACATGAAGCCTTTTACCCCACATGCAAAGAGAAACACACAAGGCTAAAAAACACTACCCGTGCAAAATGCACTTAGGGAAAGTAGGAAAGAAACTAAAAGAAAACTACTATGTATAGCTAACTAGGAATATTTGCTTCCCTCCTAGATTAAAGGGAAAATTTCTTAATTCCCCTTCCTGGAAAGAAGACTTATGGTGGAAAGCAACTAGTTGAATAAAAAAGAGAGTTGGTGTCCTGCTCCCCTTGCCTGTCACCTGCATTGGCTTGTATCTGAGTGAAACAGATTCAAACATGCTCCCAACATATGTGTACTCTATTTGTTCTTGGAAGCTTGTTGAATGTTGGTTCATCATATTGGTGCTCTTCACCAAGAAATCAGTGGCTGTTGGCTTATCACCGTTAGCCCTTTGACATGTACATTCCCTCTGCAATGCATCATGGTCCGACCCATTTCCTTCTGCCTTATTGAAGACCCTGTCAGACTCATCCTCTGCTTCCTTTTGGCCTTCTTAAAGAAGGGTGACTATGATGATGTCTGAAATGGACTCACAAAGTGATTTCTCATCCCATAGAACATCGCCTCTTTGTTCGAAACTTTCTTCTTCAAGGCATTCCTCTAGGAAGACAGACCTCTCATTTTTCTCCTCCAACTCAGGCTCTTTAGCTTAGTCATCCTCCTCATTGAAGCAGCAAGGAAGTTCATCAAACAAGGGGGAAGAGAGCTCACCATGATTTTGTTCCTCCTCATATTGCTGGAACATTTGCATATATGCAAGACCTACATCTTCTCCATTGCCAATGGTGTCTTCACAAGAAGCGTCAATGATGATTTATTCTTCATTTTCGCTCATGATAGCCCCTTGAAGAACTATAGATTGGATCTTCTACTCCTCACTCACCTCTTGTAGAATAGGTTCCTCCTTGAGAAGGGGTAAAGTGGAGAAAACATGTGGAAAAGGAGGCAGTCCTTGAGCTAGAATCAAATGATTCTCCTCCTTCCACTTGGTCAGCACTTCATCTATATCAAGTGTGACCTGATATCTCTCTTGAGGGTGCATAAATGGGGTGTGTTTAGACATAGAATGTGCCATTTGGTCTGAACCATCCATCACACACTGGCTGAGGAATCTCTCTCTAATTCCAACTCTGTGATTATCCTAGCTAGATCTTTTTGGAAGAGCCTTTCTTGGAGATCATAGGAATTATCATGAGCAGGATCAGCCTCAGCTTCTTCAAGGTTTTGAGAAAAACCTTGCTTCTTCTCCTTCCTACCCCATGATTCCACTATTTCCTCCCAGTTCAAGATATCAAAATTGGAATTTTGCTCCTGTGAATAGGCATCAACTTTGCTTTCTCCAATGTCATAGGGCTCCTCCACAAGGTCTAGAAGTTATCTCTCTCTTTCAAGAAGTAGTCTCATCCTAGCCTCTAAATATTCAATTTTTTTGGCTAGGTTGTCCTAAAAGAGTCTTTCTTAGAGGTCACTAGCATCATCCTCTTTAAGGCTCTGGGCTGGTTCCTGGCATTCCTTCCTCCAACTTGGAATCTGCACATCATATTGAAAAACTTGGGGAGGTTGAGCAATGCAAGGAAGAGACTGTTGATGCACTGGAAGAGTCTCTAGAAGAGGGATGTGTTGGCTGGTGGTATTCCCCCCAATGGAAGATTCACGATCTAAGGAGTTGATAAGATTAATCTCCATGGGGGGTTGCTTTAGTTCCCTTTGATGTTGGAAAGCCAGATGCACAAGATTGAGATCAGATGCATTAGATGAGCTGGAGTGGGTGAGTGATATTTGATAGAAAGGATTTGGTGTAAAAGAGGGGGCTTTCTTTAGAATAGAAAGGGGCACACAAGTCTGAATGCCTTGAATAAATGGATTTCTCCATTTTGCTACCTCTTCCTCCATGGACTACAAGGCATGTGCTTGCCTAAACAAACACTCCTCTTTATACATCAGCTCCTACTGATACATGTACTACTCCTCCAGTCTGTCAATCTCCATTGTCTACCTCTCAAACTCTAGTGCCACCTCCCTTATCATTAAAGGGCAACTAGGAGAGCTGCTTGAGGTGATTCTCTAAAAATATTGAGTTTGATCATAGTCATAAGAATCAAAACAAGACCCATGATCTTGTGCAAAGAAATTATACATACAAAAAGGAAGATTTATTATGGCACCAGGCTGCTTAACCAGCAGATTCAACTCAGAGTCGCCATTGGTGTTTGATACAAAGCCTCCAAAGGCTGGTCAGTTCAAGAACACACTAAAATTCTTCAACTCTTTGGACACAACTTGTCCTAGTTGGTCCCACCAGGCATGCTAAAAACTGTTGATGTAGAAGATTGCACCCTTGGTAGGAGGCCGAGCTCCTACCATCTTCACGTAACAATGGAAACTCCCCTCTCACCTGTGGGACTGGTGAAGCTAGAGGGGAGAGTCTCTAAATAAGGGCTAGCTCCCTCTGATGTATCATTTAGGCCCTTGTTTCTCCTACTGGTAACAAATAAAATGTAAAAAGGGGGGGTGAAAAGGGAGAAGGAGGTGCTAAAAACAAAGCTTAAGCCTAAAAAGAAGAAAAGGTGATACAGTAGAAAAATGTGACCCACTCAGGCCTAAACATACACTTTTCACCAAAAGAAGTGCCTATACACTTCATCTGTCATGAGAGAACATTTTGCATCAGTGGGTTAGGGGTTTGTGGAGATACAAGGAGGGAATAACTACTAGAGGTGTTCTGAGACACACTGTAACAGCCTATCCACTTCACCTATACTCCTCTAGGGACACTTTTGACATACCTGTAAAAGGAAAACTCAAAAATGCACCAAACATGCTAAAATCATTCTGTAGAAGCATTAAGAAAATGACTTAATACATAATCAAGGCATAGACACATACTATAAATGCAAAACTCAGAATGGAGGTAAAAATGTTATGTTTCGATTCAAGGTAAATTTTTGGTAGCTCTGCCTTACAAGCTTGAGAGATTTTTGGGTAGAGTTTGTCTTAAGGCTGAGACTAAATTCTTTTCTCAAATGAGAATTTTACAATATATAGAAAGAGGAAGAGAAACTTGGCACTTCCTGGGAAAGATTTTGGCACTCATTTTTTTTAGTGGCCCATGTGCGTTTTGAATCTTTGGAAGAGGAAACAACTGTTACTAATGTCATTCTTCAAAAGAGGCATACTGGAACCATGTTGCACAATCATCCAAATTTTACTTTAGCATTCAAGCATTAATGAGATGACATGGCCACCCCTCTTTCCCGCAAATAGGCTGTGATTTGTCTTCTTCCAATGCCAACTTGGAGAAAAATAGGTCACGCTGCTCAATAACTCTCCGTCTCTTCACCACTTGGATGCTTTGTCTTTTCTACCTTTTATCTTCTTCTTGCTCTTTCAGCCCTTGGGGGTGATCTTCTAGTGGGTCATTGCATTCCTTGGGCTTTTCCATGCTTGACGCTCAAATAGTTTAAAAATAAATGGCTAGTTCATTTGCTTAAATTTGACAGCTTTCGAGATGTCACCGTCCTCGACAAAAGTCCGTTGGTTCTTTCCTGTGGCCTTTTCTGAGCTTCAGGCTTTTTCCCACGAACAAAAAGTCTGTGGGAATTGACCACTTTGTCTTTTCTATCAGGATCTTTGAACTTTAAACTATCATCCTCCTTGAACAAAGCCATTAAACCAACCTGTTGAACCAAAAATGGTTCAATGGTTCAATCGGTTCAACCATTGCACGTTGATGCCATTAAACCAAGACTTTGAACCAAGCGATGAAATCTTGTATTGAACTAAAGGCCATTGAACCACTGATTAAACCAAGCATTGAACTTAGGCATTGAATCAATTCAATGTTTCAAAGACGCTGACTTTTCTTGTGATTTTCTTCAGACCAGAGCCTGAAGAAGCCTTGTAAAACCTGAAACTTTCTGAACTGATCCTTTCTTGGCCAAATACTAACCTATAATGTCCATAGAAATCCAAAACTGTAGAGTCTATATAAATTCTGCAGAGTCTAATGAAAATGGCCTAGCACAGCAGGGGTAGAGGGTGACCAATTTTTGGCCTGTTGGGTGAAAAATGGTCAACAGTTCCCCAGCAGAGTCACCAAAAATTATTGGCTAACAGATTTGTCCTTATCTAAAAATATTTTATTTTGACTCCATACCCTTCTTTTTTAAAAAATAAATAAGTTAAACAAAAAATAGGTGAACTTATTAAGACTAGTTCCCCTCTAAATTAAGGTACAGTGCCCTTTAAGATTTTCAATGAATTGAAATATTCAGATACACTTTTAACCAGAAAGTGTTTTAAAGGTAAACTAACATCCACACATCATCATGTTATGAATGAAAGATTTTATAATAGTAATGGGTAATAGAATACACATATTCTATCTTTAATAATGATTTAAATGGATAAACATATATATTGCTGAACTAGTAAAGGATAAAACACATATAATGAATTGTCTAATGGAAGATTAATCACTATATGAAAGAAGATTTTACATAGAAAACCCAATTTCAAATACTCAAACACATAGATTTAAGTATGTGATAATTAATTCTCCTTTTCATTCATAGATGAAAAATGTTTCAGACAAACATTACATATATTGTCAACAATAGTGGTCCAGTTCTAAAAATTTCTAACTCCTTTCCTTTTCTATATTCTCTCCCTCTCTTTTCTCAAAAACAAAATTATATATATAGTTTCCATAACTAATCCATTTGTCAAACTAAACCAAATTTAAAATAACTCTGACCCATATGGGATTTAGTTTTTTAACAAATTTACTTAAATATCAATTTTCGAATAGAAAAGAAACTGAATAACTGAATAGATGAAACTATGTAAGTAAAATGAATAGAATCAACAAAAGTGGTCTAGTTCTGAAAATTTATAACTCCTTTCCTTTTCTATATTCTCTCCCTCTCTTTTTTCAAAAACACAAATATATATAGTTGCCATAACTAATCTATCTGTCAAACTAAACCAAAGTTAAAGTAACTCTGACCCATATGAAATTTAGTTTTTTAACAAATTCACTTAAAGATGAAGTTTTGAATAGAAAAGCAACTGAATAACTAAATAGAATAAACTATGTAAGTAAAATCATTGATGAAGTGATGGACTAGGATCTCCAAATTTTCTCTGTTCAGTTGGATAGACACGTTGATCTTTCCACTCTTGAAATGCCATAACAAAATCTTGAATTTTCTTAAGATTGAGAATACTAATGTGTTTTATCCTTGCTTTCCAGATGTTTTCTTCACTCCAAATTTTCCTCATTTTTTCTGTGTGTTCTAGGAGAGTATCAATCCAGTGAAAAAGAAGTGAATCTACCTTTGAAATTTGAGAAAAATCTTCAGTCGATAACCTATCACTTTCTTTAATGATGTTGATCTTTTCCCTAAAGGATTGAATCATAATATTGATATCTTTTTCTAGTTTTCCATCATCTTTTATGTATTTGATATCAATACTATGTAGATCATGTTGTAATGACTGAATAAATTCAGTTATTTCCTTGATCATTTTTGTGATTTGTATTCATCCTTGTCAGGATACTAAATTTCTCCATTCAATATTTTTCTTACTTACATATAGTACATCTTCATCCAGAATTTTCAAGTTCTTCTTTGACAAAAACTTTGTTATTCCATACTTTTGGACTTCATCAATATAGTTCATCATGCTCATCCATTTTCCTTCATCTTTTATCCACAAAGCATTTTGAGTCTTTAAATCTTCAATAATAATTGTGGTTAAATCATATACATTCTTCAATTTATGGATGAATTCTATACCTTTTTAAATGATGATATCTAACCAATTATCAAATACGTTGGTAACCATTTTGCCTCTGTGTATGTGGTCCAACATCCTTTGATTGACAGGGGATTTTGGATCAAAAGATAGAGGTAGTTGGGTGATCAGTTGTGGATCTGGACTATGAATGGCATCAATGTACTCTACCATTGACCACATAGTGTATTTTAATTCTCTTTCATCTTTTTCATCTTTCCAAGTTTTGTTGACTATCCTTTTGGTGGATGCTTAAAGGTGTGCACATCTGTGGCATGTGATGCAGTCCCAAGATCTACCTTTGTAATTGTAAAATCCTAAACTTTAGGATCTTGAACTTCCTCATTGGTTCTTGGCCTGGCTATTTATGCATTCCAGTTCCCTATATTAGGGTTGATGTCTACCCTAGATGTTGTTTTTAACTTTTTAGATTTAGGAGATTTCCCTAAACATTTACTCACCATATCTTCTAAGGGCAAAGAAAATGGAACTACTTTCCATTTATTGCTAATTGAACTTTTTAGCCATTTAGGTGTAGAGGCCAAAGCTTCTTTATCAAGATTTGGTTGATCAAAAGACACAGTTGAAATAATCATCAATTTAGCAAAATCAGAAGGAATCACTATCTGTTAATATATACTAACCTCTTCCACCATTGGTGAATCAGATTCTTTATCACCTTTAGCTTCTCCTAAATCTTCTTCAAAATTCAAATCCATAATTACTTTTTCAGAAATCTAACTCTTCTTTTTACTTTGAGTCCTTGACTTGGTAGTACAAGGAGGCAGAGTAGTTACAAGGGCTTTCTTAGATACTTTGATGACACGATCCCTTCCGATTTTTGACTTAGAAGTACCTGCATCACAGATAGAAATAGGTTGGTTAGATGAGCTTATTTGGAATGGTGATTCAATTATTGATGTACATTGTTGGGAAGCTATGGTTTTAGCTCCTCCTAGTTTTTACTCTCTTAACCATTTCTCATTTCTCCTTATTACAAGGAGGGTCTTAATCTCAATTCTATCTTCTTCCTTTTTCTCCCAGTCAATTTTTGGAATATGTGATTGTTCTATATTTTCAAATTATGGATCAGTCACCTATTCATCATTGTCAAAAATTCTAGAGATGTCCATATTCAAATTGAGGGTAATAATTTGCCTTAAGGAGAACCTAGACCACAGTCTTTTTATGATTTCAAATTCATCTGAATAATCCTCTCAATAATCCTCCAATCAAGGAATATGTGACAACCCTGTTCCAAGATCCAAGTTATCTCTAGCAAAACCTTTGCTATCAAATTGTGATCTGGCTGTGAAGTATTGAAAATTGAATTTCTTAAGATCCAATTCTAAATTCAAAGCACCAAAAGTTGACTTGTATGAATAACATCCAATTTTAATAGGAAAATATATACCATATTTACTTTTTTGTTGGGAATTTTTTATCTACATATTATAATTGTTTGCAGACTTCTTTTAACACAAATTGGTCAAAAACATACCTAGGTAACCTTAAAGGTTCACCATCAAAACCCCCAACTTTGATATAAGTGAACTTGTAAAATTGAGTGAAGAAACTACCATAAATGTTGATTAATTATATAGATTCATCAGAAAACCTTTTATTGATGTTGTTTGACAATTCAAAAGTCATCCTCCTAATAAAAACATCATTGACTCTCCTATCATCCTCATAGCAATTATGCATTTACAACTGTGAGTAATATTCATAAATTTTACTGTCTTCAGCCAAGGGTGCATGTGGTGATCCTACCCATTGTCTTGTAGATGCCAAGAAATAAAAGAGGTATGAAGACATATAAAAATCTTTATTTTATAAATAGTTACTTAAACCCTGATGCAAACTTTCAGCTACAATTTCTGCCCAATCCAAATATTGTTCTCCTTGGAGGATCACCTGTATAAATAAGTGCATCCAGTCCACCCAATAATATGCATGAGTATTTCCTTTTAGTCGGTGTAGTAATACTATAATATCTTTTACTTCTGGAATCATATGATTTCTTGTTAATGGTTTGGGCAGTCTTAAACTCCCTTTTTGAAATTTCAAAATCCAATTCCTAGCAATCACACTCTTGTAAATTACTTTCTTTAATGAAAAATAACTATATGAAGAAGTAATACTGAGGTCAGAGTATGGTTCCTTGGGAGGAATTCTCATTACAAACATTAGGTTTTGTCTGTTGATATGTAGTAAAACATTACCATCTATAGTCTTGATGTATCTATTCTGAGGTTCATATCTATTCATGCATTTAAGGACTAATTTATGGCATTGCATAGCCATGGGAAATGCCATAGTTGCATCCAAACCACTTTCTATAATTTTTTTCATCATAGGATTTGACACAAGATTTATAGCCCTTTCCTTAAAACCTTCTAAAACATATTGGACCAGAGAGGTGTCACCAATTTTAGGAGGAGAACATATGAGACCAGGATCATGATCGTAATCGAGACATACAGATTTCATGGCCAAAGGTTGGAGGAAAAAAAGAAAAAGTTTTGAACTCTTTAAATAATGTCGTAAACTCAAAAGGATCCTTCTTCCCAACCAAGTAAAGGAAACAACTTATAGTAAGAGTAAAACTCACCTTTAATTTTGTTTGAAATCACTATGAATTCAAGCAATCAATTATCTTATACCACCTATGTTATTTTTCTTTGTATTGCCCAGTATGCTCATTTGCTAAATTTGAATCATTTTCTCTTGATACAGATATTAGCTAGATCAAATGATTAAACTAAAACAATATGTGCTAAATATTCTTGATAAGACATACATTTTGACATATGCATTAATGAAAAGCATTTTTTATGCACGATTTTGATGAGTAATGATTATTTATAACCTTGTGAAAATTCAATTTTTTTAACTTTACAATGAGTTTTGGATATATTCTCCTCTAAATCTCCTACTAATTTTAACTTAGAGAAAGCCTCAGAGTGAGATGAGAGTATAGTCATTGAACCATTGAACCATTGAACTTTTGAAAATATGGTTCAACTTCGGGGTTCATTGATACGAGATGAACTACACAGACTCACCAATAGTCATATGATCTTTCCAAAAACTTTGAACTTTGAGACATTGAACCGTTAAACTTTTGAACTCTGCTATATAGGTTCAAGTGATAAGTTCAAGCAATAGGTTCAATGATGCATTAATTTATACAATGGAATTGAGTGAACATGACTCTTTGCAAAACATCAAATATTGAACTTTTGAACTTTGAAAAAGGGTTCAAATTCAAATGAAAGGTTCAAAACTATAATTGGAAAAACAATAAGGGACAAATAGTTCTCTTTGAAAAAATTGAAACCATTAAACCTATTGAACCATTGAGCTTATTAATGCTGAAACTCTTACTATAGAAAATAAGTGGAATTTTTATCATGACAAGGTTTTAGAAAGGTTATTAGTGGCAATTTCATTGCCAATTTATTTTAGATGATCTAAGAGGATGAATAGAAAATGGGTCATTGAGAAATGATCGTTATTTTTAACTTCAATGATGTTTGAATCTACAAAAGATGTGGAAAATAGTCTAGTGATATTCTAAGAATCTAAAGAAAAAATGAAATGGAATTTTTAGATGTTATCAACACAATTGTAGGAACAAGTGGTGCTATGAAAAAATAGTTTATGCAATATGACTTGACTTACAAATTTATTCATAGACACGTTTGGTGCAGTGAAGATAAAATATCAATAGGGAGTTGTGAAATTTTTGAAGAATGAAATAAAATAAAATTCTAGATACAATGTTTACGAGGTCTATTGCCTTTTTGTTACACTTTAAACATTCCAAAATAAGAAATATGGAATTTTATTTACATATATGGAAATTAACAATAACATTTTGAATACTACATTATAATTTAATGACATAACACATGTTAAAATAGTGAACCACATTCTACATATAATGTTTATGAGGTTTATTGATTTGTTTAATGAGCTACCATGGTTTTCTCTTTCCCAAATTTTTTAAAATCCCAAAAAGTTGTATCACTTGATTCTGATAGTGAAATAAAGTTGCATGTTTTAATTTTAATAGGTAATTTGCATAATACCCATGCATGTTCTCAGATCTATTATTCAAAGAGATCCTCATTGATTTTTTTAGAAACAAAAGCATATAACTTTATAACCAAGAAAGGATAAATATTAAATTTCAATAGTGGTATCTATGTGGTCAAAAGTTTGGACAATGTATATTATGTCTTTGAAACTATGAAACTCTATTTTAAAAGGAAAAATATAAATTAAGTAGAATCTATTTTTTTATCAAATATAATTTTAATTATAGAATTGGTTGTTCATATTAGCTTCTCCATAAAAAAATTAAGTGATCTTATTTGATTTCATGTTTATTTAAATTTAATTGTAATTGACTATGGCATGTATACCTTTGATCCAAGCACAAACAAGGTAACCACCTAAGGAAAACCACTAATTATATGATGCTTAGACATTCATTCAAACCAAGACATAAATTTAGACCAAACAAGCAAAAAAAATAGTACTTCAAACTTTTGGATTCTCATTCATTTAAGCATTACAATGGTTGGATCATATACAGTACATCACATGGCCATATAGGCTTTTTTTCTAGGATAAAATGTGAAAAATATAAGTAACTCTATTCTACTTTACTCTACTTTGCTCTTGCTCCACACAACTTGCCCCTTTCATAAATAGACTTAACTGATAAAAATAGAGTATTCCTTTGGCATATCTAGCTTCATGGGGTGACTCTAAAACTTATTTGACATTCTAAAAATTTCTAATAGTCATGAAGATTTTAATTTTCAAGATCAACACCTAACTATCAAAAATTATCAGGGGATGTTTCAAGTTGAAATATAATTATGAAAACCACCATATATTTCCCTCCGCTAATATAATTGATATGAAATTTGAACTAAATATTATATAATACATTATAAATAACTCTCTAAATTTTACCATCTAACTCTTATTACAGGTCACCATAGGTTACTGTAGGTGAATAACAACTTATCAAGTGTCACAAACTACATAGATGACATTATTTAGGTTGAATGACAATCACTAAAAGTGTTTCAACTTTAACCCCATTTATCTAATTAATTTTAAACTTTAAAAACAATAATATAAATACATTTTATATAAACCCATAATTTTTTAAACCTATTTATCATTGTAGATATTCCATAAGGGTATGATCCATTAGACTATATAGATGTTTTTTTGGGTTAACTGATAGTTACAAGAGCTATCATAACATTGACACCATTTACTTAATTGAGATAAAATTTGAAACACAACTTTTAAGATAAATTTTATTTTACCACTCAATATTTGGTAACCTAAATTTTAACCCATATCTTTTACAAGGTTATGAACCTTATGCAGACTAGACATATGCATTTTTTATGGAATGAGAATTATAAAAACTATCATAGCTTTACCGAAACTTATCTAATGGAACTAAAATTTTAAAGCCATACATTTTAACAAAACTTATATCTCTGCTCTAAATTTGGTGATCTAACACTTATTGAATATATTCCTCAAGGTCATGGACCCTCTACCATGTAACACAGGCATATCTTGAAAGAAATAACCACAAATTTTTCATGCTAACTCCAAGTGGTCTAAAACATGGTACATATATTTTAGGTATCATATGATATGAACCCACAAACTATCCTCATCCAATTCTTACCATAGTGTTTCTAAAATTAAGGAAACTTATTTCTAGTGTAACAATTGGTATGCTTCTACAGTGATTCCAAATGATCTCAAATTTTATGCAGATGTTTTAAGTATCATGTTATATGAACCCACATATTTTCATCATCCAATTATTTATATATCATTATTTAAAGTAAATAAAACTTATACTATCATAATAATTGGTACACTTCTATGCTAGAGATGTTATAAGTTTCATATGCTATGACCTTAAAAAAAATTAGCATATGATTCTTACTGCAGTTGAAGAAATATTTCCTACAAATTTCCATGTCTTAATAGTTAATGTATACTAATAAAAATAGATAAAATATATCTACATTTTTTTCAAAATTATATTCATTTGAAAAAATAAAATATTTTTTATTTCTCATAGACAAATCTATAAAAAACATGTTTTTTTCTAAAATTATCACATATTTTTATCAAAAATCATAATTTACTATTTTTAGTAAATACTATAATAATTTAAAATAGGTAAATATTTTAGAAATAAATTTATAAAATTTTATACAAAAATGTATCTTAGGTTTTATAAAAATTTAATATTTTCTCTAAAAATTTGAATATTTTATTTTACAAGATCTAGGGTTTTGTCATAATTCTTTTTAAAATCACTATAATTTATTTTGCTCACAACAAATTAAAGACATCTCAAATTTAAAACATATAATAGTTGTATTTTATTTATGTATAATTTAATTAAAACCTCTTTCTTATTTATCAAAAAATTAAAATTTTCTTACAAATAACAATTTACTATTTTTACTAAATACTAGCATAACTGCAAATTGGTAAATTTATTCTATAATTAATTTTTTAGTTGTATTTATTAGCTATTTTTTTTTACAAAAACCTCTTTTGTTTTCTAAAAATAATTTTTATATATCTCAAAATTCCTAATTATTTTTTCAATAGTATACAAATTGTATATCTACTTGATTTCTATGTGGTCTAGGGTTTCAATTAATTTTATGATTTCGAAAGGTTGCTGATTTTTTACACAAAAACAAATTCATCTTTATTTTTCTTTGATTTTTTTTGTTTTAAATATTGTGTTCTGGTGGTCTATAATCTCCTAGATACCATTATTATGCACTACAAAGTGTTCTATTTATAGACATTGTGGTGTGAAGGGTTTGCCCTAATAGTCATAGCCATTGTATAGATTTAGTCATGAAATTTCTCTACATGTGCCTCATGGTATGTCATAAACACCTAAAATCCATTGTTTAAACTAATAGGAATCTTCTCTACATTTATAAATTTTGTTACACCTGAGAGGAGTGTATCACTTAGAGAATTTACTCTCCACTTACCCTAAAAATTAGGTTTAGTGGGATATGGGTATGGTTCTACCTCTATATTAGGTTCTCTAAAACATTGGACCAACACTAATCAATGAATGAGTAATTATATATGATATCTTACAAATCATTCAAGACCATTTCTTATATTACCTATCATACACTCATTTTTAATTGTATTATGTGCATAATCAATAATTCCCGTGTATATGCTACAATACTTGTTACTTTTATTTAAATTAATTACATATATTATGGATCAAAAAAAATTCTTGCATCCCTTTTAATATAATCAAGTTGGATAGACAAATTGAAATAAACAAAATCTATGGAAGATGATTGTATGGATGATTTTTACCTTGATAGTATGGAAACATACATACCATTTGAATCCAAAATATTTAATACTTATTTTATCAAAAAAATAAGATGAACCTTCTTCTTCATCCCTATTTTTAATCTTAGATTCTATTTTAGACTCCTTATTGGATACATCTCTTGATTTCTCAATAGAATCTTCCTTTAATTCACTCATAGATTTATCCTTGTTTTTCTCATAGAACCTCTTTAACACATCCCTTAGACATTATTTTGGATCTCTCTTTTAATATTTCTTCTCCCACACATATATATTCCTCCATGTATTCTCACTTATAATCCTCTTTAGATACACCTCTTGAGCTCCTTATGGATTCATACTTACTTTCAACCATATATTCCTCCTTGGTATTTCCTATAGAACCCTCTTTAGTTATATCCAATGAATCTTCTTCACCTTACCTTATATACTCCTATTTGGACTCCTCCTTACTCACACCCATAGTCTCATATATATCTCCACTATCCACTACAAATATGCTTTTAGATCCTTCCCATGAACTTTTTCTTCCAAAGGACTATGTTCATCATGAACCTCCTATACCCCCTTATCATTAGGATCAATCCAACCTTATTAATAATAAGACCATTTATAGTTTGCAAATATCTTTTGGATAATCAATTCTAATCTTTTCACCTATATTATAAGACAATAATATTTTCCCTACTTATCCTATTTATAATGATTAATCTCACCAATATAGTGACTATTATGAGGATTGGTATGATCATGAGTATGTCTATAGTGATGATGAGATTATCCTTCCTTACATTAATTTATAGACTTATCCACTTCCTCTTAATAGTGATGAGAAAATGCATATGCATGGTCATGATTGTTATCTTCCTCCCTCCAACCATGAGAGTACTAGTACTTCCCATGATCACACTCATATTTTTCCTCTTCCTAAAAAATCTATATTAAATACCAAATAATATCCAACACCAACCATATAAATGTAAGAGGTTATTCCTAAGCCTATTTCTCCCATTTCAATATACACATATGTCTAAGATTAATAATATAACTCAACCCATAAATGATCCTCTCAAAATATTAATATCCCTTCCCAAGAGAACATTTACATAATGCATGCTGTAATGTTTTTATAGGAATAAGAAAAATATTTATATTTATAAATTAAATCATACCATGCCTGGGCTGATTCTAATTCCATAATTGGTATCCCTATTCTATGTACTATTATATATTTTCCTTTACCTTCTAACTTCCAAAATCCCGTAGTTCCCATATTTGATGGAACTATTGACCCTTACACCAAAAAACCTTTCATGAGTCCAAGAGTGGGTATAATGGTATCCATTTATTGCTATAATTATTCCATAAATCTTAACAAGTTGTACAATTTTTTGGTTTGATTCCATTCCTAGTGGATCCTTATCCACTTATCTTGATCCAGAATAATAATTTTTAATTCAATATATTCAAAATAAGTGACCTAGGATTACATATGAAAATCTACCCTCTTTGCAATAAGGTCCAAATTATCAAATTTATGACTATATCTTGAGGTTTAAAACTATTATGTATCAATTAATTTACTAACCCACACATCTATAAGTATAATATATCTTTTTTCAAGGTCTTATTTATCCATTAAAAGAGAAACTACTCTATAAAACTTGTGAATCATTTATAGCTCTTTATTTTGAAGATTTAGCATTAAAAGAGGAATTAAGTCTTCCTACCATTTATAATCATATGGATGGGGAGGGACATTTAATTATTTGAATATGACACCCAATCAATCTCGCTTCAAAAATAACCTTTTATTAACACCCACATTCTTTTCGTGTGTAATGTTGAATCTAAACCAAATTAAGATAAAGTGTTACACAAAATCAAACATTTTCCTAGAGTAACTAATTATAAATAACATCCACATATAATAAAATCACAACCCATCATTTTTTATCTTAATGAATGTCCACATGATATGTTACCTATATTATTGGCTAAAAATATGCTTATTTTATGACCTAATTATTACCATCATCCACACCATTTGGATAAAATAAAAGGAAAAACACTTTATACTTTCCTTAGAATTAATGGACATCGTGATAATGATTTATATTCTCTTAGATAAAATATAAATGATCTTGATAATAAATGACTCATTTCATTTCATAAAAATCATAACACAATTCAAAAACATTTTCAAAACATCATTTTCAATCTCCAAATTCGATCAATGATACAAGTATTCATATTAATTATAATCACAATAGAACTAAAAATGTGTATCAAAATATAACCATTAAATCACCCACTCAAGTATGGATTCCCAAACCAACACAATTACTAGTTAAACATATTATATTACTAATGCATGTTAAATTAGGTAATGCAAACACAAATAATAAAATAATAGATCCATATATTATATTCTTATATCCATGTAGTTAGAAATTTTACATTATAAAATAATTATAAAAAGGTTAAAAGTGTCCACATCATATAAGTGCATAAAATAAAGTGTCTACATCATATGAACTCATAAGAAAAGTTTACACATGCAAATAGTAGCATATAATCAATCAACAATCAGCCCCTATCTTCTAATTGTCAAATTTTAATCAATATCTACATCGTTATCATCTCCCAAGGTTATTCAAGAGGTCAAAGCACCCACTACACCATGTGACCTAGGTCATGATCTACCTTGAGCCTCATATCCCACTAGCCTATCTCTCAATTTTGTGTACTCACAATATAGTTAAACATACTCTAAAAATATTTCTTGACTCATCTCTAAATTAACTAAAGGTGGATGAATTTTTTGTTGAGATAACTCTGATTTTAAGTGTTCTCATTAGATTGCTAAAGCATCTCACTCCACCTAGATCTCTTCCACTCTCTCGATAACTTGTACATATGTCATAGTCATAATGGTAACCCTATCAAATAATGGAGCATGTGGTACTACCAAGTTAGCTCACTCTACAACTCCCTCAGGAATGACATGATCTGGTACATGCCTAGTGAGTACATAAAGAATATATTATATCACCAAATGCCAATACTCATCATCACCTATATACAAATCAACACATTATATTAGAACATATATTATTATTCTATCATAAAATATCAAAATAACATATTATAACTATACTTACCATATAAACTTGTTATTATGGGATATATTATTTGGGTTTTCATGGTTTCCACTAGGAATAAATGTGATCACCCATATTACAAACACCATCATGTATAGGCATCAATACATCTAAGATCATCCACATCATGAATCTTAATGACATCATCTCTCTCATCAAATGGTAAGGGAGATAACTCCATAGTTCTAGGTTGAGATCACTCCCTACCCTTGTAGGGGGGTTTACTAATTTATCCCATACCATTAGTGTTTGGGAACTCCCTAATCTATCATATACTGGTGTCTAACATTCTCAAAATAAAAAAATATCATATACTCTATTAAATTTAACATGCATCCAAAAACTAACTAGAATATGCGAAAACTTCATGGAATTATCCTTTCAACCCTCAATGCTATGATAAAATCTCCATATGACATCAACTGGCATTAATTTATCCAGCATCCAACCTAAATCCATCATGTTAGTGTGTATCAATAGATTAGTGTTAGTCCATCTTCAAGCATACATCTTAGTATGGGCCCATCAATAAAGAGGCATCCCAACTAGTCTAGTAGTTTTTATATGCTTATGTGCCTAATAATGTAATAATGTGGCTGACCTTACACGTCTAGCATATACTTCTCAAATAAACCTATGTAAATATTTGTATAAAATGGGCCAACATAGTGTGCCCTAAAGAATACTAAGTTTTATATTCCTCAATATTATGTATAATATCAATCATATAGTAAAAAATAGCCACACTACCTCCATCCACAATAAAAAACATAAATAATAACCCACATTATAACTTATACACTCTCAAAACCATTGATACAACAATATCAAATAATAATATTATATAATATCTAGTGGCATACCCATCAACCCTAGCATGCCATATCAAATACCAATGTGTATCATTTACACTCTCTCTAGTCTCAGTGATGACCTAAACATCAACTATCAAAAATTGTAAAATCTTCCATACATCCTCTAAAGAGATGGTCATCTCCCCTATTGGTAACCAAAATGTAAAGGTATTGGAATCCCACTTCTTTTCCAAAGTGGTCATCATATGAATATCATATGACATGAGATCTAACTATCCCACATATCTCAACCCATCCCTCTCATCAATCATCATCTCAATATCTAATAAGGGTAATCCCTTCATTGTCTCTATGATATGTTCCTAGTAAAACTACCAAACTCTAAAATCACTTCACATGCACAATTCTCATTGTAAACATCATCATTTAAGACATTCATCCATTTAAAAAATAAAAATCTAATTTAAAATAGATTTTTTTGTGGTAAATAATATAGTAGCATAAACAAAAGCATAATTTAGGGACCTCTCTATGGACAAATTCGTGCTAGTTTGCACAAGTCTATGACAACCATAGGCAAGGTCAGCCACATATGGATAATAGCATAGAAGCCATAAAATTAGAAATTAGAAAACTTTATAAAAATAACATTGATAATGGGTTCATTACTCACCAATCCCATCTTGGAATCAGTCTCTATTGTGGTTCAAAATCTCACAAAATGTGTTAGAAATAAGGCTATCCTCTTATGCATTTTTACTCAAAAAATTTAAAATTTTTACTATTGAATTAAAATGAAATTAACTTTAATGTTTTTTAAAGTTATATATATTTCAAAATTTTAACCTAAGATACTCTATATCTAATAGCTACATCTTATAATCTCTCACTATCTTTCATGATGTTTATCTAAATCATAAATAGTTAGACTTTTTATAATCTTAATGGTATAATCTTATACACCATATCAATATAAATATATTTTTATTACTTTACAAATTCAAAATAATATACAATATCATTCATCTAAGTATGCTTTGGCATTCTACTATCTCCTTTTGTGAAACATATTACTTTTACCCCTCACCTCAAAATGGGGGGAATATATCAGCATCTACGAACTCAAAGCACTTTATATTATTGTACAGAAGATGATACTTACCAAAAACATTAACATGCACAACATTTGTATAATTTTTGGGTATATAAATCCCCTTTCATAATTATTTTTTCTAAAAATAAAACACACTTAATACAAGATCAACACAATATAAATCATAAGGGGCATGAAACTAGTTGGCATTCCCCCTCTTTTTATACATTACAAAATGATAATACAAGATGTAAGGGGAATCAACCTAGTTCATGTTCTCCCTTTAAAAAAATAAAAATAGTAATAACTTCAATGTTTTGAAAACAATAAAATTTTACAAATTTATATTTCAAATCTATATCCTTATGTAGTGGTGTGATATGTATTTTATAAGTGGGCCAATGTTTGAGCTTAGTGATACTCCATGCCTTGGTGACACTTTTAGTGAACCATGTAATTGTTCCCTCTATGCAATTTAGCTAACCATATACTAGCTCCCTCTTTTTATTTCCTATTTGAGTCTAGTGACACTCAATGGTTAGCATATTTTCATACTTTATACATAAATAGTGAAATCATATGTATTACTCAAATCAAAAGCTTCACTCATTGAAACTTGATCACTTTCAAAATCACCTTACAAGCTAGTAGAGTTATAGTTCAGTGGTACCTAATGAGTCACCAACTCAACTTATTACAAATTTCAAAAAAAAAAATTCCTTGGACATGAAGCAAACTATATTTTAAATCACCCTATCTCCACTTGGATTAACTAGTCACACAAGACACTTAGCACCACCTATGAATAAAAAGTGTGTTTCCATAGTTAGGAATTTTTTAATTTATATTTTACTCTAATAGCTTCACTTTATTACATCATAGACTACATAGAGGATGGGGGAAACCCAAATTTGGCATTGCAGGGGACATCCAATTTTGGCATACACTTAATCAATATACACACTTTTACAGAACTATGTTTATTTGGATCATTGTTAATGAATGAATGGTTCATCGGTGAATCATGGATCAAATATTGTTCTTATTACTCATATTATCTTCTCAAAGTCTACGTATGTCACTATTCTATATTATTCTATTATGTATTTAAGATGCCTAATTTTTTTTATGTATTTATATATTCAATGTGTGTTTATTTGACAAATATGCACTACTTGGAAAGTAGCACATTGTACGCCTATCTTATAATGTAAACTTTTCCCATCATAGCTTGTGGAAGTATCATGATTTTATATGTCATTAACATTCCTTTTTATGACTTTATGTCCTTTGAGTGTGACCCTTCACATGCTATTGAGTCCGTAAATTAAAATACAAAATTATATATAAATAGATGTTTTGAAAAAGGAAAAGTAATTACTCTCAATGTTCAAAATCTATAAAAAAAAAAGCTATATACATGTTGAATAACTAATATATTTCATATTATAAATATGAATACAATATTTTGATTATCTTTTCAAAGGGTATTCATAGTCAAAGAACATTCATTATTTAATTCACAATTGCACATGCACACGTGTGGGTGGGGAGGGGGATACCTAACTTTGGCACAAGCTTCATAAAAATACACACTTTTACATAACTATGCTTATTTGGATCATTGTTGTCGAATGAATGGTTCACTGGCGCATCATGTCTCAAGTATTATTATTTTTAATCTTATTGTATTCTAAAAGTGTACATATATAATTATTATATATTACTCTATTATGTCTTTAGGTTCCATAATTTTTATCGCTATTTTTATATCTTTGTTTTGTGTTTTGTGTTTTGCAAAAGGAAAAGTACTTACTCTCAATGTTCAGAATATATGAAAAGTTATATACATTATTAATAACTAATTTATATATAGATTATAAAGTTGAATACATCATTATCATTAATTTTTCAAGGGTATTCAGAGGAAAAATATCATCTAGTCTTGTATTCATGGTTGCACACACACACCTAGGAGGAATAACTACATTAACTTGAAGTCCACTTGGATTATGTAGGCAATGCTCAATTACATATGGATTTTTACATTTAACATCCATTTGGTGTATGTGTAGGAATTAGGGTTCTAACTTTATAGGTTTACCTCATACTAATTTAAGCTTTGAACAAAATAGGGCAATTACACACAAAGGCAAACAAGCTTAAAATTTTAAATCCAACACATAGTTAATACAAAAAAAGTCATAGTAGAGGAAAACAATGCACAGTGACCTTATCCAACCTATTGCATACCTATACCTTTATATTTTGATCTTCTATTTTCATTAGTGATTAAATCAAAAAATTAGTTTATTTTGATTATAATATGAAATAACCTATCTATTCAGTATATCATCTAGAAAAAGCTAAATACCTAATTAACCTTGTCAAATATTATTATACATCATTCTAATAGTTTGGAATTGAATGTATTTCATTACATACCTTATTATATTGTATTTTATATATTTTACTTTTATTCATATTTCTTAATTGAATTCAAATAGAATAAACAACATGGATAATAAAATATATAGAATAAGTGTGTTAAATCCATATCCCAATGGACAAGGTTGAGCCAACCCATCCAAATCTCTTGTGTACCTTTGCAGTAAATTTAATGATGAAAATTATTTATATAGGTTTATTTATTGAAGGAAGAAAATAGAGTTTGGGTTTTTAAAATATTTTTAAAAATTCAACAATCATTTGGGCAAAGACCAATTTTTCTTGTAAATCTTCCCCAGATTTAATGGCCCTAAAATCCTCAGTGGACTTTATAATTTCCTTAAAAATTCGCTAATCATTTTTTTTTTGTTTTAGACCTATTGGTATAGTTTTTGAGAACCAGGACCTGCTCAAGTACCTTTTAACTTATAGGACCTACTCAAGCACTTGCGAGATTCTAAGGCATGTAAAACATATATTTGAATTTGATACCAATAAAACACCTATTAGTTTTTGAGACCTATAAAATGCTTCTCAAATTCAAGGACTTATTGGATCAATCCTAATTTTCCATAGCTATAAAAGGAGTCCTAAGTTTCTATAACTATAACAATAGTCCTCAGTTATTGCAATTACAAAATTAGTCCTTATTTATCACATTTGTAAAATTAGTCATGAGTTATCACAACTGAAAAATTAGTCATGAGTTACCATAGCTACAAACGTAATCCTAATTTATTGTAACTATAAAATAACTCTTGAGTTATATTAGCTACAAAATGAATCCTAATTTCCCACATCTACAAAAGTAGTCCTGAGTTCCCATTTCTATAAAATCAATCTAGAGTTCCCATAGCTACAAAATAAGTATTTTGTTATTAAAGTTATAAAATTAATCATGAGCTATCCTATCTGTAGAATTAGTCCCAAGTTCCCATATCTAAAAACTTAGTCTTGATTCTCAAAGTTGAAAAAGTAATATTGAGTTCCCATAGTTCCAAAAGTAGTCAAGAGATCATGCATGTGCAAAAGCATGTCAAATTTGACATTTAAAAAATAGCTTTGTAAATTGTCGAAAAACAAGTTATGTAACCACCTTCCTAATTTTATTTAAAATTTCCTAGTGAGACATTTGTATTAATTCATAATTCTTTATTCTCAAAGCTCATGGAGAAATAACTATTAGAACTTTGTACAATTGTTTATTATAAAGGAGTATTATCAATTCAATGTAAATAATCTATAAGGTAAAAGTATTGTTTTGTGGGTTATGATTATTTATTAATTATAAAATATGCATTATAGTTTATGCATAAATAAATGAATTAAAACTTATTACTCTTGATTATGTGTAAAATTGTGACTTTACAAACCTTGTGTTGAAAACCCTAAATGACAAAATTTGAGTTGTATACACTTAATCCAATTTTAAGGAATACTTTGAGATTTTAGATAATATTTATTCTCATGTCGATTATTTTATATTTTGCTTTACAATGCTAAAATAAAAATTCAAAACAAGGGTTGTTTGATGCCAACCAAAACCCTATTTGAAAGGAGGAAAATAAAACTCGGTATTCATTTCTAACCATAAATATAAAAGTGTTTCATAGAAATTTGTGTCATGAAACACATCTAGTGACGCACTTCATTCACTTGTTTGAAATTTATCTTTCTTGCCTTTATTAATATGTAGATTTTTATTGTTGAATTATCCAAGTCTCCCTTACATTTATTTATATTCTTTCTCCATTCATAACATTCCCCTTTCTTCCATTTTTGTTGCATTTTTTACTTTCTAGTTAAAACTACCAAAATCCTAAAAAAAATCCCAACATATGAGTGATATTCCCCTCTCAAACAAAGGGAAAAATCACCAATAAATCAATGATTTCTCTAATGTTGGAATTTATATGTCACATCCATTTGGGAAGTCATGACAAAAATATTATAAGAATTATATTAGTGATGGTTACTGTGTGTGTGTGTGTGTGTGTGTGTGTGTGTGTGTGTGTGTGTGTGTGTACACACACACACACACACACACACACACACATATGTTCACATGACAAGTGAATGACTTTTATTACATGTATCATATATGCTTTGATGATATAATCATACTTGTAAATATTTCTTACATTGTGGTAGAGTCAAAGATCATATAGTGATGATTTTTACCTACGAACTCATTTTCGATCATAACCTTGTCAAAATCAACACTGCCCTGCTCAAAATTATTCAGCCTCTTGAGCTGATCATTGTCCATCACCTTCTCATTGAAAACTAAGGCTTTTCAATTCTTAAAAGTGTCAAAAACATCAGATTTCCTCTTTATGCAATAAACCCAATCATTTCTTGCATCAAAAACATAATACTATGATCCTCCAATATAAGCTACCTGAGTTGGTCCCCACACATCTACGCGAACAAGCTCTAACTTGTGTTTCTTCTTTGTTGACCAAGTTGTGAGAAACCTCACTTTCTCTTATTACCCAAACATACAATGCTTACAAAAATCTCGATCTATGCTTTTCAAATCTGAAAGCTTATCTTTTGACTTAAGAACATGCATTCCCTTCTCACTCATGTGACCAAGCCTACAGTGCCACATCTTTGCATCTACATCTGAAGTAGATAAAACAGAAGGAGAATAAGTAATACAAGTAGATAGATAAAGTGTACCTACTTTCTTACCTCTTGCTAATACAAGTGCACCCTTAGAAATTTTTCAAGATTCTGCTGTGAGAGTTACTGTGCAAACCTCATCACCCAACTTTTCTACATAAATTAGATTCTTCTTCAGGATGGGTACATGTATGACATCCTTCAACACCCATGTGTTACCAGTCTATAATTTCATCTACACTTCCCCTTTGCCAACAATTTGACAAGGCTCACCATCCCCTAAATAAACTTTTTCAAAGTCTCCATGGACATAATCATTAAAAAAATCTCTATTTGGGGTTGCATGGAAAGAGGCACCAAAATCTAAAACCCATGATTCTACCTAACTATCCAAAGAAAATATAAGAGCATCCTGTGCAACAATACTTGCAACATCTACTTCTTTATGATGATCTTCTACCAACCAATAATATTTCTTTACATGCCCTTTCTTTCCACAATTCCAACAGGGTATATCTCCATTTCTGGATTTGGATATACTGCCTATCTTTGACCTTGATTTCCCTTGCTTGCCCTTCTCTCTTTGCCATCCCCTACTTTCAAAACTTAAGGCATTTCCTGATGTTTCCCCTGTGCTTTTCCTACAAATTTCTTCATTCAATATTACACTAACAACATCATCAACTTTCAAGATATTTGAAGCAGATGCAGTATTACTACCATTACCAAGCTATCCCAACTTTCAAGTAAAGAGCATAAGATTAAGAGAGCCTTAATTTCATCATCAAAAACTATGTTGACTGAATCTAACTGATTTACTAATCCATGGAAATCACTAAGATGACTATATACCAATCCACCTTCCTGCATTTGCAAATTAAATAATTGCTTCATAAGAAACACCTTATTCGAAGCTGAGGGTTTTTCATATAAATTTGCCAAAGATTCCATTAACTCTATCGTTGTCTTTGCCTGTGATAAGTTAGAATTCACAGACGATGCTAGGCTCAACCTTATAGTTCCAAGAGCCTTCCTATCAAGAACATTCCATTCTTCATCTTGCATATATTTGGGCTTACTTGAAACCCCACCCAATGGTAAGCATAGATCTTTCTGATACAGATAATCTTCTATCTGCATCCTCTATAATTGATAATTCTTGCCATTGAATTTCTCCATTCTTAGCTTACTTTCTTCTACCATTGCTTTACTACCACTCAAACAGAAACCCTTGTGAGTGAACTTGAAATCAACAAACACTAACCCACTCTACCACTTGTTATTGATCCTAGCTCTGATACCAACTGTCAAGATCCTCCATAGAGTATAATTGATTACCTTTGTATAAGCAACTAAACACAAAATTAAACTAGAAGTAATAAGTAACTAGAAATCAGAAATAATAAAGAATAGGAGATACGAGAAATAATATAATCTCTATTAACACTCTTCCAGAAAGAAATACAATGAATAAATCTCACTCTTCTCACACCTCTTAGGTGTACAATAATTCTCCCTCAAGAGTTGTATCTCTCAATCAATTACAACCAACTCAACACTGAGTTGTTCCCTCCACCAGTACCGGTGACAATCAACTCAATGGTTGTTTTGCCTACCTTACATACAGTAGATCTCCTTGATCTTACACACTTGCAGATCTAATTGATCTTGCTCACCAACCAGACCTTCTTGATCTTACACACTTGCAGATCCAACTAATCTTACTTACCATGTAGATCTTCCTGATCTTGCACTCTTGTAGACCTTCCTGATCTTACACTTTGAGGATCTAGTTCTTTAGTCCTTGATTACAATACAGCCCCATGGGTATCTTAAATAGATCCTAAACCAAAAAATAATTAGAAATGTGGACTCAAGACTAAAATTAGTCTTTACATGCAAACTGACTATTCACCTAAAATTAGAACAAATCTAAATATAGAAATGCATAAATGATCGATGCTGGTCTCTGTTTGTCTGGAGATGACTAACGTCGGCCGATGCCTAACCAATGTCAGAAACTTTCAGTCGACCCTTGATCGATGCTAGTAGGCTCACTGATATCGACAGCAATGCAACCCAGCAACCTCCACATTTGCATATCAGTGAAGCTTTTAGCTCCACAACTTAACAATCTCCAACTTGGAGATAAACAACTACACCTGTACCTGTACAACAACATCCTCTAATTTGTTTCTAGCTTGTATCCCCATTTTCAAGTTCAATCTTGAAGACCAATAAAAATTGAATGAAGATTCAACTTCTCCTTTATTTCTGACTTTGTTAACATATCAACAGGGTTCTTATCCTTTCTAGCCTCTGTGACTGCAACAACCTTCTGCATCTCTAAAATTTAGCTAAAAGTCATTCCACCAATAGTGAACACATATCCTATGGTGGTTCTCCTACCATCCAAGTCACCTTCTATATCTGAATCTACATACCCATGTAGAGAAGTGTTTGACCCTGCATAGCATAAATACCTGCTGCTAGTCCCTCTCAGATATCTGAGAATCCACTGAACTACTTTCCAGTGCTTCTTTCCTAGATTGGCCATAAATTTGCTGACAACTCCCACTGCTTGGGCAATATCAGGTCTAGTACATACCATGTACTCAACCTCATCATGTGATTTAGGACATTATTCTAAGCTCAACTTGAACTATCCAACCATAGGTGTGCTTACCGGTATTGCATCATGTAAATTGAACCTCTCCACTACCTTATTCACATAATCTTCTTGAGACAAAATCAAACTGTGATTTTCCATGTCTCTAAAAATACTCATGCCAAATATTTTCTTTGTTATTCCCAAATCCTTCATGGCAAACATTTGAACTAATTTTACCTTTAGCTCAGTAATTCCCTGCATGTGTGAACTTGCAACAAGCATATACACTAAATACAGTAATAAGATAATGTAGCTACTATTATCTAACCTGGTAAAATAAACACAATGGTCACATTGACATTGACTAAAGCCATGCCTTATCATAAACCTGTCAAGCCTCAAACACTATTGTCTTACAGCTTGCTCAAGACCATATGACCTGGCCTTCTGTCTCACTTGTCCATTCTCTCCTTTCTTTAACTTGTAAATCCATTCATTTTTCAGTGCTTTCTTTCCAGCTGGGAACTCTATCGAATCCCACATTTGGTTCTCTTCCAAGGAATCAATTTCCTCATTCATGCCATGCTCCCATTATTTCCTAGATTCTACATGCATTACCTCTTTAAAACTTCCTAGTTTTCCACCATCAGTGAGAAACAAGTAGTATAAAGAAGGGAAATAACGAATTTGAGGCTTACTTACCCTTTTGAACCTCCACATGGGCATTTGAGACTCATTGACAGCTTGTTGTCTACCCAAATTTCATTCTAACAGTGACCGATCCCAGTCATCTTTGGCCGACCTCGGTCTGCACCCAACCAATGTCAATTCCACCTGATTGCCAACGTCGGTTTCCTGACCGACGTCGGTGTCCACCTGCCTGACATCACTGACTTTGGTCTCCATCAGACCGACATCAGTTCTAGCTTGATCGACATCGGTTCTCACGTGACTAATGTTGGTATCTGTGTTTTCCTATGAGTGATGATTTTTACTTGCGAGATCATTTTGGATCATAACCTTGTCCAAATTAACACTGCCCTGCTCAAAATTATTTAGCCACTTGAGCTGGTCACTGTCCATCACCTTCTCATTGAAAACCAAGGCTTTGCAATTCTTAAAGGTGTGAAAAACATCAGATTTCCTCTTTATGCAATAAACCCAATCCTTTTTTGTAGCATCAAAAACATAATACTGTGATCCTCCAATAGAAGATACCTGAGTTGGTCTCCACACGTCTACATGAACAACCTCCAACTTGTGCTTCTTCTTTGTTGACCCAGTTGTGAGAAACCTCACTTTTTCCTATTTCCCAAACATCCAATGCTTACAGAAATCTTGATCTATGCTTTTCAAATCTGAAAGCTTACCTTTTGACTTAAGAACATGCATTCCCTTCTCACTCATGTGACCAAGCCTTCAGTGCCACATATTTGCATCTACATCTAAAGTAGATAAAATAGAAGGAAAATTAGTAATACAAGTAGATAGATAAAGTGTACCTACTTTCTTACCTCTTGCTAATATAAGTGCACCCTTGGAAACTTTCGAAGATTTTGCTGTGAGAGTTACTGTGCAATTATCATCATCTAACTTTCCTACAAAAATCAGATTTCGCTTCAGGATAAGTACATGCATGACATCCTTCAACATCCATGTGTTACCAGTCTACAATTTCAGCTGCACTTCTCCTTTGCCAACAATTTGACAAGGCTCACCATCCCCTAAATAAACTTTTCCAAAGTCTCCATAGACATAATCATGAAAAAATTCTCTATTTGGGGTTGCATGGAAAGAGGCATTAGAATCTAAAACCCATGATTCTACCTGACTATCTAAAGAAAATATAAGAGCATCATGTGCAACAATACATGCAATATCTGCTTCTTTATGCTAATCTTCTACCAACCAACAATCTTTCTTTGCATGCCCTTTCTTTCCACATTTCCAATAGGTTATACCTCCATTTCTAGATTTGGATCTACTACCTATCTTTGACTTTGATTTCCCTTACTTGCCCTTCTCTCTTTTCCATCCCCTACTTTCAACACTTAAATAATTACCTGATGTTTCCCCTATGCTTTTCCTATGAATTTATTTATTCAAGATTACACTAACAACATCATCAACTTTCAAGATATTTGAAGCAGATGCAATATTAGTAACTGCCATTACCAAGCTATCCCAACTTTCAGGTAAAGAGCATAAGATTAAGAGAGCCTTAATTTCATCATCAAAAACTATGTTGACTAAATCTAACTGATTTACTAATCCATGAAAATCACTAAGATAACTATATACCAATCCACCTTCCTGAATTTACAAATTAAATAATTGCTTCATAAGAAATACCTTATTCAAAGTTGAGGGTTTTTCATATAAATTTGCCAAAGATTCCATTAACTCTACCATTGTCTTTGCCTATGATAAGTTGGAAATCACAAATGATGCCAGGCTCAAACTTATAGTTTCAAGAGCCTTCCTATCAAGAACATTTCATTCTTCATCTTGCATATATGTGGGCTTACTTAAAACCCCACCCAATGGTATGTACAGATCTTTTTGATACAGATAATCTTTTATCTGCATCCTCTTTAATTGATAATTCTTGCCATTGAATTTATCCATTCTTAGCTTACTTTCTTCTGCCATTGCTTTACTCCCACTCAAATAGAAACCCCTGTGAGTGAACCTGTAATCAAAAAACACTAACCTGCTCTACCACTTGTTAGTGATCATAGCTTTGATATTAACTATCAGGATCCTCCTTAGAGTATAATTGATTACTTTTATATAAGCAACTAAACATGGAATTAAACCAGAAGTAATAAGTAACTAGAAATCAAAAATAGCAAAGAATAAGAGATACGAGAAATAATACAATCTATATTAACACTCTTCTAGAAGGAAATACAATGAAGAAATCTCACTCTTCCCACACCTCTTAGGTGTACAATAATTCTCCCTCAAGAGTTCTCTCTCTCAATCAATTACAACCAACTCAACACTGAGTTTTTCCCTCCACTAGTACCGGTGACAATCAACTCAATAGTTGTTTTGCCTACCTTACATACATCATATCTCCTTGATCTTGCACACTTGTAGATCTAACTAATCTTGCTCACCAAGCAAACCTTCTTTATCTTGCACACTTGTAGATCCAACTGATCTTACTTACCATGTAGATCTTCCTGATCTTGCACTCTTGTAGACCTTCCTAATCTTACACTTTGAGGATCTCATCCTTTAGTCCTTGATTAAAATATAGCCCCATGGGTCTCTTAAATAGATCCCAAACCAAATAATAATTAGAAAAGCAGACTCAAGACTAAAATTAGTCTTTACATGCAAATTGATTATTCGCTTAAAATTAGAACAAATCTAATTATAGAAATGCACAGGTGACCGATGCTGGTCTCTGTTTGTCTGGAGATGACCGACGTCAGTCGATGCCTAACTAATGTTAACAACTTTTGGTTGACCACTAACCAATGCCGGTAGGCTTACCGACGTCAGCAGTTGTGCAACCCAGCAACCTCCACATTTGCATATCAGTGAAGCTTTTAGCTCCACAACTTAACAATCTCCCACTTGGAGATAAACAGCTGCAATTGTACCTATATAACAATGTCCTCTAATTTGTTTCTGGCTTGTATCCTCATCTTCAAGTTCAATTTTGAAGACCAACAAAAGTTGAATGAAGATTCAACTTCTCCTTTGTTTTTATTTTTGTTAACATATCAACAGGGTTCTTATCCTTGCTAGCCTCTATGACTGCAATAACCTTCTGCATCTCTAAAACCTAGCTAACCGTCCTTCCACCAATAGTGAACACATATCCTGTGGTGCTTCTCCTGCCATCTAAGTCACCTACCATATCTGAATCTACATACCCATGTAGAGAAGTGTTTGACCCTACATAGCATAAATACCTATTGCTGGCCCCTCTTAGATATCTAAGAATCCACTGAACTACTTTCCAATGCTTTTTTCTTGGATTGGCCATAAACTTACTGACAACTCCCACTACTTGGGCAATATCAGGTCTAGTACATACCATGTACTCAACCTCATCATGTGATTTAGGACACTGTTCTAAGCTCAACTTGAACTGTCTAACCATAGGTGTCCTTACTAGTTTTGCATCCTACAAATTGAACCTCTCCACTATCTTATTCACATAATCCTCTTGAGACAAAATCAACCTGTGATTTTCCCTGTCTCTAGAAATAATCATGCCAAGGATTTTCTTTGCTACTCCCAAATCCTTCATGGCAAATGTCTGAACTAATTTTACCTTTAGCTTAGTAATTCCCTTTATGTGTAAACCTACAACAAGCATATACACTACATATAGTAACAGGATAATGTAGCTACTATTATCCAACCTGGTAAAATAAACACAATGGTCACATTGACATTGACTAAAGCCATGCTTTGTCATAAACCTGTCAAACCTCAAACATCATTGTCTTGCAGCTTGCTCGAGACCATATAACCTGGCCTTCTGTCTCACTTGTCCATTCTCTCCTTTCTTTAACCTGTAAATCCATTTGTTTTTCAGTGCTTTCTTTTTGGCTGGCAACTCTACCAAATCCCACGTTTGGTTCTCTTCCAAGGAATCAATTTCCTCATTCATGCCATGCTCCTACTATTTCTTGGATTCTACCTACATTACCTCTTTAAAACTTCTTGGTTTTCCACCATCAGTGAGCAACAAGTATTATAAAGAAGGGGAATAACAAATTTGAGGCTTACTTACCCTTTCAGACCTCCACATGGGCATTTGAGACTCATTGATAGCTTGTTGTCTGCCCAAATTTTATTCTAACAGTGACTGATCCCAATCATCTCTGGCCGACCTTGATCTACACCTGACTGATGTCAATTCCACATGATCACCGACGTCGGTTCCCTGATCGACGTTGGTGTCCACCTGCCCGACATCACTGACTTTGGTTTCCACTAGACTGACGTCAGTTCTTACCTGATCGACGTCGATTCTCACCTGACTGATGTTGGTATCTATGTTTTCTTATGAGTAATGATTTTTACTCGTGAGCTCATTTTGGATCATAACCTTGTCTAAATCAACACCACCCTACTTAGAATTATTCAACCTCTTGAGCTGATCATTGTCCATCACCTTTTCATTGAAAACCAAGGCTTTTTAGTTCTTAAAAGTGTGAAAACATCAGATTTCCTCTTTATGCAATAAACCCAATCCTTTCTTGTAGCATCAAAAACATAATACTGTGATCCTCTAGTAAAATATACCTGAGCTAGTCCCCACACATCTGCGTGAACAAGCTCCAACTTGTGCTTCTTCTTTGTTGACCCAGTTGTGAGAAATCTCACTTTCTCCTATTTCCCAAACATACAATGCTTACAAAAATCTTGGTATATGCTTTTCAAATCTGAAAGCTTACCTTTTGACTTAAGAACATGAATTCCCTTCTCACTCATGTGACCAAGCCTACAGTGCCACATCTTTGCATCTACATCTAAAATAGATAAAATAAAAGGAGAATCAGTAATATAAGTAGATAGATAAAGTGTACATAATTTCTTACCTCTTGCTAATACAAGTGCACCCTTGGAAATTTTCCAAGATTCCATTGTGGGAGTTACTGTGCACCCTCATCACCCAACTTTTTTATAGAAATTAGATTCTGCTTCAATATGGGTACATGCATGACATCCTTCAACACCATGTGTTACCAGTCTACAATTTCAGCTGCACTTCTACTTTGCCAACAATTTGACAAGGCTCACCATCCCCTAAATAAAATTTTTCAAAGTCTCCATGGACATAATCATGAAAAAATTCTCTATTTGGGGTTGCATGGAAAGAGGCACCAGAATCTAAAACTCATGATTCTACCTGACTATCCAAAGAAAATATAAGAGCATCCTATGTAACAATATCTACAACATCTGCTTATTTATGCTGATCTTCTACCAACCAACAATCTTTCTTTACATGCCCTTTCTTTCCATAATTCCAACAGGTTATACCTCTATTTTTAGATTTGGATCTACTTCCTATCTTTGACTTTGATTTCCCTTGCTTGCCCTTCTCTCTTTGCCATCCCCTACTTTCAACACTTAAAGCATTACCTGATGTTTTCTCTGTGCTTTTCTTGTGAATTTCTTCATTCAAGATTACACTAACAACATCATCAATTTTCAAGATATTTGAAGCAGATGCAGTATTACTAACTGCCATTACCAAGCTATCCCAACTTTCAGGTAAAGAGCATAAGATTAAGAGGGCCTTAATTTCATCATCAAAAACTATATTGACTGAATCTAACTGATTTACTAATCCATGGAAATCACTAAGATGACTATATACCGATCCACCTTCCTGCATTTGCAAATTAAATAATTGCTTCATAAGAAATACCTTATTCGAAGCTGAGGGTTTTTCATATAAATTTTCCAAAGATTCCATTAACTCTACCGTTGTCTTTGCCTATGATAAGTTGGAAATCATAGACGATGTCAGGCTCAACCTTATAGTTCTAAGAGCCTTCCTATCAAGAACATTCCATTCTTCATCTTACATATATGTGGGCTTACTTGAAACCCCACCCAATAGTAAGTACAGATCTTTCTGATATAGATAATCTTCTATTTGCATCCTCCATAATTGATAATTCTTGCCATTAAATTTCTCCATTCTTAGCTTACTTTATTCTGTCATTGCTTTACTCCCACTCAAACAGAAACCCCTGTGAGTGAACTTGTAATCAACAAACACTAACCCACTCTACCACTTGTTAGTGATCCTAGCTCTAATACCAACTGTCAGGATCCTCCTTAGAGTACAATTGATTACCTTTGTATAAACAACTAAACATGAAATTAAACTAGAAGTAATAAGTAACTATAAATTAGAAACAACAAAGAATAGGAGATATGAGAAATAATACAATCTGTATTAACACTCTTCTAGAAGGAAATACAATGAATAAATCTCACTCTTTCCACACCTCTTAGGTGTACAGTAATTCTCCATCAAGAGTTCTCTCTCTCTCAATCAATTACAACCAACTCAACACTGAGTTTTTCCCTCCACCAGTACCGGTGACAATCAACTCAATGGTTGTTTTACCTACCTTACATATAGTAGATCTCCTTGATCTTGCAAACTTGCAGATCTAATTGATCTTGCTCACCAAGTAGACCTTCTTGATCTTGCACACTTGTAGATCCAACTGATCTTACTTACCATGTAGATCTTCCTAATCTTGCACTCTTGCAGACCTTCTTGATCTTACACTTTGAAGATCTTGTCCTTTAGTCCTTGATTACAATATAGCTCCATGGGTCTCTTAAATAGATCCCAAACCATTCAATAATTAGAAAAGTAGACTCAAGACTAAAATGAGTCTTTACATGCAAAATGACTATTCACCTAAAATTAGAACAAATCTAATTCTAGAAATGCACAGATGAACGATGTCAGTCTCTGTCTGTCTAGAGATGACCAACGTCGGCCGATGCCTAACTGATGTCGGTAGCTTCTGATCGACCCCTGACCGATGCCAGCAGGCTCACTGATGTTGGCAGCTATGCAACCCAACAACCTCCACATTTGCATATCAGTGAACTTTTATCTCCACAATTTAATAGTTTAGGTGATTCAATTTCATCTTCTAAAATTCCTTCAGTTTCTATCCTTTATTATTGTGGACCTTATTCATTTTATGATGAATTTGAACTTTATCCTTCTAGAGGAGTTTCATTATCATGTATAAGAGATAATAAAGAATTAATTGATTCCTAATTATATGTCCCCAATTCATAGTTTGTAACATCCAAACCACTCTCCTTATAGACAAAACATTACATATTTATAAAGTCGACTCAATTTTTAGTCAATGTTGGCTTTGCCCTTTGAATTTTCACAAAAGAAAACCTATCTTATGATAATAAATTATTATTTTCTTATCATGTAGCTTATATGCCTTGGAGGATTCATAATATCCCAAATGGATGCATTTGTGATTCCTATTGTCAAAATTAATCTTTAGTTCTTTTGGAATCCATGTATAACATGTGGATTGAAAAACTTGAAGATGTCACATTTAAGGAAGATGACCACACCAAATCTTATACGAAGACTTAAATTGAAGGGTTTTTTATGGTGATATGTTATGGAGGTATACTTTTATTTTAGATTTTTTGACCCAAAAGTTTAAATATATGCCTTTGAAGTACAAGATTTGATGGACCATATTCATCATGGTCTTGTTCATCCTCTTTACAGATCTATTTTGTTGTGGAGTGTGAGGAACTATGAGGTGATTTTTGATCCCATTTTTTTCAAGATAGGATCCAAACTTATTTTAAAAGTATTTGCTACTATTATCATTCCTAAGTGTTTTGATGTGCATTTGAGATTCATTTTTAATCATCATTCAATTTTTTTAAATGTCTCAAATGTTTCACATTTATATCTGAGAAAATATATCCAAGTCATTTTGATGTAGTGATCAATGAACAACATGAAGTACTTATGACCACTAGTTGAAATAATTGGAAGAGAATAAAATTCTAAGTGAATCAGTTACATCTTTCTATCAGATTTTAATTGTGACTTTGGAAATGGTTCTCTTGCTTGTTTGGCCAAAATGTAAGCTTCACATGTTTTATCAAATTTTGAGGGAAAGGTAAGAAAACCAACAACACCATTCTTTTGTAACACACAAATGATATTATAGTGAGTATGCCCTAATATAGAATGCCACACCATGTTTTGTGATATTATGTATTTAAAAAGATGAGAATAATCACTTGAAAATGATGGTCCACCCCTAGGTTTGAGAAATTTTCTTTTCTCATATCTATTTAATATGACTACATTATCACAATAGTGATGTCACCATTATCCAACAAGCTAGAATGGTCTTGTTGCTAAATGATTCACAAGAGATAATGAGTTTATCTTTAATTGAGGAAGCTATAGAACATTTTGGAGTTTGAAATTTAGAAGCTGTAAACACTTTAGTTGGATTGTACCTCTTCCTTGTGTTTGCAGACTCTGCACCAAAACTTCCTTCATAAAACTCCTCAAATAATTAATTTTAGAAAGTCACATGTAGGGTGGCACTAATATCAATAACCCAAGCATCAAACCATGATGATCTAAATAAGACATTTTTTACTTCATAATTTGAATTGGAAGCACTTATTTACTAGTGAATTGAGTAGATTTTTACCATATTATTTGTTTATTTATCTTTTCCTCTTTCTTCTTATGAAATTCTTCAATTTTATCCCATGGATTCCTGCTTTCATGGGTTTCATGGCTTCCTTTTATTTCACACATTCATGGTATATGTGTTTCTTGTCATTTTGTTTTTTATTTTTACCACCTTGATTGTCATTTTTGCACCTTTTCCCCTTTTTTATTCTTGTACTTATTACTTGCCTTACTAGATGTTTTGGAATAATTTGCATTTACATAGAACATACTTCCTCTTGTGGACTCATTTTTTTTCCAAAGGCCTTTTATCTTTCTACCATATTTTCAACTAATTAATTGAATATGAGAATCTTTGACTGATTCATTTCTATTGATGGTAAATGAGTAAAGGAAGAACAATCAATATTACAATTTGCTTATAAGATGAATTAGTCGTACAACTGCTCTTGATGGAAAATTAAGATAAAATAATGAGTTATTGTGTTATAAAATTATTTATCCCATTAATTTAGTGTTATAACAACTCATCATTTTGATCTTCACTTTTGTTTGAACTTAAAAATTCAAAATATGCAAAAACAAGGGTTTCTAGCCTTTATAATTAGGCTTATTGATTGAGTTTTTAGGATATCTTTCTTTCTAGTTACCAAATCACTTTAAAAACACTTTAAAAACTCTATAGATATCTTATTACACCTATTTAAAAAGTGTCATGATTTTTTAACAGTTTGTTTTCATTTTAGATGGAGTTTCATGTTGAAAACCCTTGCAAGCCGATACATAGGCAAAGAGCTATATTTTTAGTGAAATTTTTATTTTATGAATTATTTTTCAATTATTTATTTTAGATGTGGTCTATCCCACCATTACCTACCCTTCCATTCAATTTGAGTCTTTTAATGATCTTAAAAAGTGAATAAAACAACTTTTCTATGATTGTACCTATAAATTTCTAGGTTGCAAAAATTCTATAATTGTTCTTAAGCCTAGAATATGAATAAAATATGTCCCAAAGTAGTATATAAGTTTCTAAAACAGAAATATCTTTCACTTATAATAAGACACAAGGAATAGATTTTGATATCAATTGAATACAAAATCTTGGAACTTTTTTTACCTTTTATTATCTTCTACCCTTATTTTCTTCTTCTAAAATGTATTATTATCAACCTCATTATCTCCTCCTTATTTCAAAACTCCAATAATTTCTTAACTATCTAACTAATTATTTCTAACCCTACTTAAAACCTAACTCTTAAGTGAGGTTAACTTAGACATATATGGTTTAATTTTTAATTATTATAGATCATGACTATGACCCACATTGACCCCTTAACGAAGATTATTGAAAAAAATAAGAATATAAGAATGATAAAAAATATTGAAACCTTCAAGAACTAGTTTTAAAATTTAAATTTCAGTTTTGGTGGGAAAATGGGAAACAAGACAAAATGATTTTACAATACAAAGTGAAGCATGGAAAAGCTTTAAGTGGACAATAAATGACCCTAACACCTAATTAAAATAAAAATTTGAAAAATTGAACTACCATACACATGCACATACATCAAACTACCTAGGAATAAAAGGGTTCATGAACTCCTACTCATGAGATAGTTTATAGTGCTACCATACTTTGCTATTTCTGAAATTATCATCCAAGTTACATCTTAAAGTGGATAGTTTTTCCACTTGACCAAGTACTTAAAATACTCATTACCTCTATCCTTTTAATTATTTAGTTTTCAAGAATGACTTCTATCTCATTTAGTTGTGATTTTGATAATTGTTATTCCTAATTAATGATATAATAATCAATGTTTTTAGGTGCCTTTTCTGTATTTTCCTCTCTTTTGAAAGGGTAAACATATGCTAAATTAAAAATGGGTACCAAATGGAAGCTCTAACTCATAAGCATTAGTAAGGAATTTTCTTAAGACCTTAAAAGGTCCAATTTTTTTCATTTTTAGTTTGTTATATTCTGCCTTAGGGAATCTTTATTTTCTAATATTTGCTATCACTATATCACCCACTTCAAAATTTACTTATTTTATTCTTATATCATCACTCTTTTTATACTTATTTGTTCTTATTTCCAATTGTTATTTAACCTCTTCATACAATTGTTACATTGTCAAGTAGCAAAATCCTCACCTTCTACACTTATTTTATCTTGATTCCCAAGTTATTCAACTCACATAATATTCTTGGATTGATTCCATACACAATCTGGAATGGGTTATAACCTATACTTGTATTTGGAAAATCATTATATTCAAAATTTTCTTGAATTATCACTTGATCCCACTGTTTTGGATGATCACTTAATAAAGTTCTAAGTATGTTTCCAAGACTCATGTTGATCATTTCAATTATACCATTAGTCTAAGGAAGGTAAGTTGAATTTAAACTAAAAGTGTTCCCTAATTTATTCCAAGGAGTCTACCAAAAATCCCTAGTTTTTTTTGTATTTTGTCTGAAACAATACTCCTAGGAAGACAATGCAATCTCACTACCTTTTTAAAGAATATGTTAGTAATATTGGATGCATCACTTATTTTTGTGCAAGTTACTAAATGTGCCATTTTATAATTAAAAATATGGATTCATTACCTTTTTTGTCTTTAGCACCCAAGTACAAAACCCATGCTAACTACATTCCATGACCTAATAGAAATAGGTAGTGGTTGGTGTAGGCCTACGTTCTAAAATTTCCCTTTAACATGTTGTCATATTTTTCACCTTTATACAAACATTTTTACAACATTTTTCACCCATAGATAATAATAATATGCACTCAATTTAGAAAGGGTCTTTATTTTCCCAAAATGGCTGACTAATATGCCACTATATTTATTCTTTAGTAGATTTTCTCTTACGGATCCTATAGGTAAGCATAATTGGTCACCTCTATATAATAGACCCTCTTACATCATATTTTCCATCCATGTCCTCCTATCCATTCTAATTGGATTATCACATGCTTCATAGGCCATCTTGAAATTAGGATCTTATCTATACAAGTCTTTTAATGAATCAAATCCTAAGACATTCACTTGAGACTCCTACATGATTGGATTTATTCTGCTTAATGCATATGAAACATTATTATCCTACCCACTCTTATGTTTGATAAGAAATAAAAAATGTACAAAAACTCAACCCAATTCATATGCATTTAACTCATTTTAGTTTGACTGTTAATGAATTACAAGGCATGGTTATTTGTATAAAGGACAAACTATTTAGGCATCAAATAATACCTCCATTTATTCAAGCTTGTACAATAGCATAGAAGTCCTAGTCAAAATTTGAGTATTTATTCTTTGTATCATTGAGTTTCTCACTAAAGAAGGTAATTTGTTTTCCTTCTTGGTTCAAAACAGCTCCTATGATTGCCCCACTAGCATCACACTCTACTTGGAATAGCTTGTTAAAATTAGACAAATTTATATTATGATGCTCTGTGATTTTTTTATTTAAGAAATGAAAACTAAATTTTTTATCTCTCTCAGTACATTGATTTTTTCCCTTTGATAGTATCAAATATTGGAGCACAGATGCAACTAAAATTCTTAATGAATTTTCTTTAAAAGTTAACAAAACTATAGAAGGTCCTTATTTCAAATGTGATTATTAGAGTAAGCCATTCTATTATGGCTTTGAACTTCTCTTTATCCATCTTCAATCCCTATTGGAAAATGATAAACCCAAGTAAACTAACAATGTCTTCATGAAACTAAACTTCTTGATATTGATTTAAAAGATTTCTTCTTTCAACTCGTTTAAGCCCATTCTAGCATGCTTACATTGTTCCTCTCTTGACTAAATATAAATTAGAATATCATATACATAAACAATGAGAAATTTACCTATAAATTCTTTAAGTATTTCATTCATAATCCTGATGAAGGTAATTGGAGCATTAATCAACCCAAATGGCATCACAATCCATTCACATAGTCCACCATTGAACTTAAAAGTTGTCTTCCATTCATATCCCTCTATAATCTTGATCCAATGATAAACACTTTTCAGGTCTATCTTGTATAATTACCTTGAACCACTTAAACAATCCATGGGATCATTGATTCTATGTAATGAAAATCTACAACTTATTGTAATCTTTTTTATAGTTTTGGAATCCAAATTCTCCATCATCCATATTTCATACTTCTTAGGGGTTATTACTATTGAATAAACACAAGGACTTAAGTTTTATCTATTTATGCCTTTGTCTAACAACTCTTACACTTGCATTTTTATCTCCTCATTCTCTTTTGTTATGATCTTGTAAGCTACCTTGTTTAGAAGATTAGCTCCTGGAATCAAGTCTATATGGTGACTAATGCTTTTCATTGGAGGTAGTTCATTAGGTAAATCATCCACAACTATATCAACAGACTCATTCAATAAATTTGAATCTCTATAGGTAGATCGATCTGTTTAACAACTATAATAACTATTTTAGGTTTACTAAATAATGCATAACTTACCACTTATTTTTTTGGTGCAATAAATCTTTCCCACTTATTCATAAAACCTTATAACTATCTTCTATTTCTTCATTATACTCTTTCAATGGTATGATTGTGTGATTCTTTCCATCTTTTTCAAAAGCGAAAGTATTGCTTCTTCCATCTTGTATGGCTTTCTTATCAAAATGCCAAGTTTTTCCCAATAGGACATGACAAAAATCCATGGGAAATATATCACATAACAAATCATACTTATAGCTACCTATTTTAAATCCCATTTTTAAATGCTCATTTACTAAGACTTGTTGTATTTTTATAACTATGATAACTTGTAAGGAGTGGGGTGTGTTAATTTTTCAAGACTAATTTATCAACAATTTTTGAAGATACTAGATTATCTATACTATCACTATCTATAATGATCTTGTAGCACTTAACTTTGGATTTATAGGTGGTTATCAACAATGTTTTCCTTTGTGTTAATTCCTTCATCTCCTTGTTGGGTTTGAGCAATACACTCCTCATAAGCAAAGACTCTCCTAATTCTAGTGCATCCTCATAAGAAGGTGATCCAACACTCCCTTCCTTATCTTTAACAAGTTGAATATTTACTTTAATTATTACATGGCTTATTTATGTCTTCTTGAGGCACTCATATGATCTATGCCCAACATACCTATTACACTTGACATACTTTTTCAAAATACTATTCATATGCCTATTGTGTATGGTCTTCTACCTATAGAAGAATGTCCACCTCTTTTAGATTGAATTTGACTTTGAGAAATATTGGATTATTCACTATGGACCTATATTTACCTCCTACCACCATGTTATCCTCTACCTCTAAAACTTTTGTTTCTGCTCTTTGAATGCTGAATTTGCTTCCTAGATAGTTTCTCCTCTACTTTAAGGGCAAATTGATATGCTTCATCCACTGATATTCATATTGGATGTTAAAATTTAATCCATTGAAGTATCTATCCATCTTTTCCACATCTTTCTCTATGCGACCTATCTTGATTATTAATTTGTAGAACTCCTCTATATAATATTTCACTATCATACCCTTTTAATTTATATTTTAAAGCTTATTGAATGGAATAGTATAGTAATCATTTGGAATAAATTTTCCTTTTAGTTTGTCTAACATTTTATGCTAAATATTGATATTTGGTTTGTCTTTCCTTTTCCTCTCTTCTTAAACTCCATCCCACCAGAAGGATGCATGACCTTTCAATCTTGTACTGGCAAACTTCACTTTTTCATCCTTTATTCCTTTAATTAAAAATAATTATCCATTGCATCTATCCAATCTACAATTTATTCAAAATTTATACTACCTTCATTTATTAAAACTTCTAATTTGGGTTTTGTTACTATTCTTATGATTACTTTCAAGAGTATTTCTTCCATGCTCTCTTCTTCTTGCTCTACCACTTCTTGTGGTTATTCCTCTCCTTCAATCACATAACCTTTCACAAAAAATATCATTTTAGTGACTTATATTTCCTCCAAATGTTCCTAAAAGTTTATTTATCTCCTTTAGAAATACATCTCTTGGTTTTCTTCTTTGACCTACTCTAGCACCACCCCTAACTACTCTTCTAAGTACCATACTTGCACTTTATTGCGAATTTATTTTTTAAAACCTAATATTCACTCATATCAATTATTTTTTAACTTAGGTAACCTATAAAGTACAAAAAAAAATCCCTAATCTAATACCAAAAATGATGGTTAATGAGTACAGGAAAAATAATCAATCTTACAATTTGTAGATAAGAGAAATTAGGCCTACAAGCACTCTTGAAGGAAACTTAATATCCAATAAGGATTATTTTTAATAAAAAATTATTTATAAAATTAATTTATTTTTATATCATCCCATAATGTTTATCGTTGCCTTTTTTTCAACTTGAAAATTCAAGATATGTAAAAATAAGAGTTTATAGCCTTTACAATTAGGCATGTGGATTGAGTTTTTAGTATATCCTTATTTACAAATTCCAAATCAGTTTACAACCAGTTATAAAAATTCATAGAAATAATAATACACTCTTGAAAAAGTTTCATTATTTTTTTAGGTTTCCTTTTCATTTTAGAGCTTTTTTGTGTTGAAAACCTTAGCATGCATGTACATAGGCCAAAAGTTGTTATTTTAGTGTAATTTGAATTTGGTAAAATATATTTCAATTATTTATATTTGAGGTGGTATATACCACCATTAAATACCCTTAAATTCAATTTGAGTCTTTGAACATTCTTAAAAATTAAATAAAACAACTTTTCTATGATTATACCTATACATTTCTAGACCACAAGAATTATTAGTTGTTCTTAAGACAACAATATAAATAAAATACGTCCCAAATCAGTAGATGAGTTTAAAATATATATATAATCTAATTAAAATAAGATGCAAGGAATATATTTCAATATCAATTGAATAATATAGTCCTTATATTGTGTTTTGAATGTAAACTTTATATATACCTATTTTAACACCCTGTCTTGATGGGATTCTTATTTATTTTCAAAATATTTGTGCTTATTGTCTCTTTTAATATCTTATACCTTTTTTTATTCTTTCCACATGTATTATTATCAACCTAATTCTCTCCACATAATTATAAAACTCCTACAATCTCTCAACTATCTAATTAATTCTTTGTAACCCTACTTAATACTTAACTCTTAAGTGAGGTTAACTTAGACATATATGTTTTATGAATTTGACAGGAAAATGAGAAACAAGCCAAAATGACTATTATAATGTAAAATGAAGTATGGAAAAGCTTAAAATAGACAATAAATGACCCAAAACACCTATTTAAGACCAAAATTTACAAAATTAAACTACTATATACATGCACCTACATCACTTGTGGAGACTACAAGTAGGTTGAATAGTTAGTAAGAAGGAATACAGTCATATAGATGTTGATTTTGACATCCATGCCATCTACATAATGTTTGATTGGATGTATTTATGAATCCAATATCATAAAAAAACCATAATTAAATTTTATGTTAAACAAAATCAACTAAAATTGAATGAATTTCAACTCTCAATGCAAGTCATATAGTTCTTTTAAATTATGAAATGATTCCCATGATGTACTTCACCCTTGAATATGATGAAACACATCTCCATCAACTAAATTTCTCATTAAGGCAAATGCTTTCTAGTTTTATGTCTCGATATTTGAATATCTTTTTCATTTCTAATTGGCTCAAATGGCTATGTATCCCTATCACAAATATCAAACAGTATATAATTGAAGATAAGTTTGTTCCCCACTTATTGAGACCATTATAACTAGTTGTCTTTGTCAATCAATGTTGTGTTGAGAATTTATTTGATTAAATTCATTATTCGATTTTTGAGTTTTGATTTTTTAGAACCCATAAATTGGTTCCTTATTGCTCCAAATGGTCCTCTTTTCTATATACTCCCAGATTTATATGCCAAACCTCTCTATATACATGCCCTTATTATATATTCATTAGTATGTGAAAGACATTTTCCCTTTATTTATACTCATTAGTAAGTGAAATAGGTTATTAGGCACATGAGATAAAAATGATACATAGTACCTAGGTGACACATGAAAAATATTAGCCTTGTGATTAACATTGGCTTAATAATAAAACCTCACACTTGACGATATACTTATTTTTTATTGATTTTTATATTTATGTTTTTTTACAAAAGTGAATGGGTAAATGGTAGCTCTCCTTATTTCTCCTTTATTTTAAAAATTTATTTGTTTTTTTACCAAATTTGTATAGAGTACATTGTGCAATTTTTCAAATTTACTATTGGAATAAAAAAAAATTTGTACAATTAAAATTTAAATGCTTTAAAATTTTAAAAATCACTTAAAATAATGAAAATTTATTTTTAAATTAAAAAAATTAAAAATATGTCTAATAATATAAAGGCTTCTCCATTTTGGCATATATGCAAAAATAATTCCAACATTGTAATAAATTTTTCAAGTAAAAAATATTGCCTCTATACCAAGCTCCATATAGTAGGGAATATGTTTAGATGGATCCACTCTATTTTCAATGCAATAATCTATATGTCATCAGAATGAATTCCAAAGAGCCATGTAATATATTATTAAGGGCAAAAGCCTCAAAGAACACCTTCCATGCAAGTTAGAATCATAGATTGAAATCTTTATTATCTTCCTTCACTAGTATGTGACTAGAACAGTCCAAGCATACACCTAGTATCAAATGTGAGAAATTATATTCCAGATGAGATCATAATATTTCTAAATTATTAGAGTATTATACAAAAATTATTCCCTATAGTAAAATGTTTCCAAATACATAGCCAATATGCGACATATAGTACTAGAAGTTGAGATTTGCCTATCTACAATTATAACACCATGCTTAGGTAGCGCCACACATTTGAAATTCAAAAAAATGGTCAAAAAATATCAACACAAAACTTTATATCATTTTTCAATCAAATATTATACCTAAACAATTAATATTCTACTAAAGAATAGACCCAAAAAAATATTAAATAAAAACAATTCTATTAGGTGGTATGGCTAGGAAAGAGGGGAAGTGAAAAAATAGACTAATAAAAATATTGATTTGATACCAATGTTAGGCCATATGTATTATTAATAATGAAAATGAATTAATAAGTTTGGTGAAAGCACAAATTTCACTTCATAATTTGAATTGAAATGAGTAAAGCAATACAATAAATAAGCTAAATAAATGGTTGTTAAAATCATATTTTCAAATGACCCTTCCTATTCCTAAGGGAATCAAAATTAAATATATTAGAATAAGACACAAGATACATAAAACACCTAAGATTAATGACAAATATGTACAATATAATTACATTTTTATCAAATTTCTTTCTCAATTTATCCAGAACATTTAGATATGTCACACATATGAACACTCTCATATGAGTAAGCTTCCTATGGAATAATGTCATGGAAACTCTTCGTTGGGTATATATTCATTATGTAGACTTCACATGTTACAACCTCTTCCTAATTCTCATTGGGAAATTTTTTGACCTTCAAGATACTCCTAGACATATCCATGATCATGTTATTCTTTCTCTTTGCCACACCATTATATTGAGGTGTATACTTGGTAGTAAACTAATTATGGATTCTATTATCCTTGAAAATAATTTAAAAATCATTTGAGATACATTATAAACCTTTGTTTGTTCTTAAAAATTTGATTTCATACTCGCTTTGCTTCTCAAATAGGGGTTTAAACTAATGAATAATATTTAAAAAATTAGAATTTTTCTTCAATAAAAATACCCATGTATTTTTTGTGGTCATTAATGAATTTCAAAAAGTAAAATCATCCCCCAATTGGAGGTGTCTACATTTGTTCACACAAATTGGAGTGAATAATCTCCAATGTTGTATTTTCTCTAACTAACTTGCCAGTTTGGAATGACTCTCTATGTTGCTTTCCTAGAATGCACCCTTCACATATTTTATCTAGTTTTTATATAAGTGGAAAACCTTTTACCACATTTTTCATGTGTATCAAAGTTATACCTCCAAAATTCAAGTGTCTAAATCATAAATTCTAAATCCAATTCTCATTTTTTAATTTATGACTAAAAATTTTCCCGAGGTATTGCTTCAGTGAAAGCTTGAGAAAACTATGTCCTCAAATCTAATTTTAACCTCAAAGGGAAATTTTTTGTTGTTGTTAATTTTAACTTTGGCTATAATCTTTATTCTTGTAAATTGGTCCAAAATTACACACTCATAATTTTGTAGAAATAACCTATATCCATTATGAACACGCTGGCCAATGGTCATCAAATTATGGTTTAAACATAAATCATGGTAAACATTTTAAATAATATTTTTCTCCCTCTACTTAGTTAGAATATTCAAATTGAGTTTTCCCATAATTTAAACTCTATTACCATCTCCCATAATAACATCTAAGTTTACTAAATTAACTAGACAGGTAAACATGTATAAATTGCCTTGCATGTGATTACTACAACCTCAATATAGAAACCAAACATTTGTCACACTCTCATGAGTAACATTATATTAAAAATCTTAGTATATTTATTCTAATTTTATTTTAAAAAGTTTACACTTTGCTTACTAAAATCAAACTATAATTTTCAACACTCATGTGCAGAATGGTCATACTTTTTGTAGTAATGAGATTGAACATGAGATTTGTCATACTTTGGTTAGGTGATTGATTCTAAATTATATTTTAGTTGCTACCACTTTTATTTAAATTTTTTGAGCTAGTTATTCCATTTATTGATGAATTTATTTCTCTTCCTCTAAAGTTAGATCTACCTCTTCCTCTACCATGACTACCAAAAACTTGTGACTTGAAATCATTCTCTATAGAAGATCTTGAAAATCAACTTAACCTATGTTCATGAGATATTAGAGATGCATGAAGATCATCTACAAAAAACTATGATTTTTTTCTCTTCTACGACACAACAATAGACTCAAACTTTGTGAGCAAACTTATCAAAATATTTTATAGTAATCTCTTTTCTTGAAGAGTCTCGCCATGAGACCTAATTTGTTTAACTAAACCAATAACTTGAGTAAAAAAAATGAATATATAGATTCAGAATCCTTCATAGACATAGTCTCAAAATCTCTTATCAATATTTACAAATTTGTAATTTTTACCTTAGCCACACCTTGATATGTAGTTTAGAGGATGTCCTACACTTTCTTTGATTTTGTTGCTACTACAACCCTTGGGAAAACACTTTCATACATTGCTTGAAAAATGTAAAAGAAATCCTTGGAATATATATATGTTTATTATCCTTAAGCAAATCCTTCTCTGATTTTGGTAATGCAATGAATGTTGTTGTATTTATAAGTTCAAAAAATCCATTCTCCACAAGCTTACATATATCTTGAGAACTAAACAAATCCTTGATTGTGATTGACAAATACTCATAGTTCTTGCCAGTAAATTAAGGAATTTGGGGATTAGTAAGACTTATGCTAGAAAATGATTCCATTGTCGGCTCTGATACTAGATGAAAGAAATAGACAAGAAAGGCGAGGTGATATAAACAAAATCGCTTCATTTGATAAAAACAACTTCATAAAAAATAAACCAAGAGAGCTTGAGATCTTTACACATCACAAATTTTGGCACAACATATTTCTATATTTCTCTTTCTGTTATATTATTTTCTTACTGCTACTATATTTTTCTTCTTTCAAAACATATGAGAACTTCTCTTATTTATAGATCTTCATAGAATCTAAACAATGAATCTAAACACCTAGAAACAATAAACTATAACTAATATTAAATAAAATATACTCAAAAAAATGTGCATCCAAATCTCTTAAGGAAATGCACTTGTACAATATTAAATGTTGGAGGATGAACATGACAATATTAAATATCAATAGTTGGGATTACATATTCCAACATTATGCTTGTAATGAAAATGTCTTTCATAGAATGTCACATATTTTGTATTTGGACATTGAAATGCTACACATTTTGTACAAATCTTAAAGAGAAAAAACTTCTATTGATTATCACAAACAACAACAAACAAACATTAGAACATATATTTTGAAGTTGATATCAATAACTTTAATAATTTTGTAGAGAAATTCACAACTATAATATATTATTACTTTTCAATCTTCACAAACATATAATTTTGAATGTACTTATACAAATCATAAAATACAACTACTTTCTTTCCATTATACTTTAATTTTACTAAATCCCATCAAAAGTAACAATTACATTTAAAAATAACCTACTAAAAAAACTCATTCAATAGCAAAAACGTGCTCCCAAAAAAGGGAGATACTTTAGTGGCCCTTGTTTATTTATCTACTAAGGAGTTCAACTATATTCCACAACACACAACTAGTACATTCTACTCTTACCAGTTGAAAAGCTTAGCAAAGAGAGAGTGTATAGCATTGTCCATCAGTTCAAAGCATTTGATCCTCCACCTCACGTGTAATGCCAGCACCACTACTACAACACAAAATCCCGTGCCAACCGACAATCCACAACCAATTTCGTACCATGGAAACCATTCCTCTGTCTCCTCTTCAACATCCATGCTCGGAGGAGGAGCAGGAGCATGGCGGAATCGAGGAAGAGAACACTTCCTCTCAAGCGGGCATCCCCACAGATTCGGATTTCCTAGATACGATGAATTTTCAAATGTTGCCATTTGGCCTCCTTGCTCTGGTATTTTCCCTGATAGATTGTTGTAAGATACATTTAGAAATGCCAAATAACTGAGAAGACCAAGCTCAGACGGAATTTGTCCTGCAAATTTGTTGACAGAAAGGTCCAGCGACTCCAACAGCCCCAAGTTTCCCACACCATCTGGAATTGGCCCACTGAGATTGTTCTTGGAGAGATTGAGAGACATCAAGCCCTTTGGACTTTCAATTACAGGTGGGAGATGACCCACCAATTTATTATTTGAGAGATCTATGCACGTCAAACTAGAAAGAATATACTCATAATGCAAATCGGATCCCTTGATATCTAGATCTATACCATCCACATAGTACTCACTGATAGGAATATCACTTAAACTGAATTCTCCCACCTTGGAGTTTTTATGATTTTCGTGGCCCATGGCTGAAAAATTGAAGTAGGTGTGAGGGATTCCACCAGACAAAAGATTTGAAGAAAGATCTAAAATTTGAAGCTCAGGCATTTGGCCAATTTGCGGAGGAAGTTTTCCATTGAATTTGTTCGATCTCATCACAAGAACTTGCAGACTTGAAAAATCAGCCATCCAATCTGGAATGTTTCCTGTTAAATTATTTTCTCCCACATCAAGAACCTGTAACCTTGAAAGATTTCTTAAAGACCGAGGAAGATGTCCTTGTAGATTGTTGTTTTCCATGCGGAAAGACACAAGATAGTTCATATTCCCCAGCTCCTTAGGGATCTCACCCTTGAGATGATTATTAGCCATGTTAAACTTTACAAGAGATGATAGATTGCCGAGGTTTGCAGGGATCTCTCCGTCCAGATTATTGTTTTCCAAATTGAGCACCTCAAGAAACAACATATTACCCAAACTAGCAGGGACCTTTCCTGATAACCGATTTTTTGATATATCTAAAACACTTAGAGATGTCATATTTCCTAGTGAAGCGGGTATTGGCCCTTCAAGTTTGTTGTCTGCGAGTAGCAACATATAAACATTCCTCTTACCAGTAAACACCCCAGTAGGAGCCAAAGTTCCTTCCAACAGATTGCCGGATAGGATTATAATCGTTATCATAGGTGAAATATCCCATAGCCACGAAGGAATATTACCCACAAGTTTGCTGTCTGATAAATCCAGAGTCCTTAACCTATATTGAGTTGAAATCCAGCTTGGAAGTGGGCCTGCAATTGTACATCCACTCAAATTTAATTCCCCCAGTTGAAATGGAGGAATCCAAGTTGAGCTAATTTTGATATTGATTCCGCCAGGTAATGCCAAACTTCTCAAGTTGGAATTATTCTGGAAGAGGGCCTCAGTAATTGTTCCAAACATCATCTTGTTTCCTGACAGGTTTAATTCATAAAGAGACGACGACAGTCTAGAAGGCATACTTCCATTCAACTGGTTGTCACTCACATCAAGATAGGTGAGGGAAGACAGTTGTGAAAATGATAAGGGAAGGCCTCTACTCAATTGATTTTCACTTAGCTTCAAAATACTAAGAGCAGAGATATTTCCTATGGACGAAGGGATTGCGCCACTAAGTTGGTTCTTACTAAGATCGATGTGAGTAAGATTGGTCTGACCCAAGCTGGCAGGAATGGCACCCTGTAATTTGTTCCCCCAAAGGTTTAAATAAGAAAGACTCGTGAGATTCCCAATAGTTTTGGGAATGGCATCCACAATATTGTTGCCAGAGAGGTCAAGGTTTGCCAAATAACGGAGCTCTGTTAAACTATCAGGAATAGAACCATTTAAGGAATTGTAGCTCAGGTCAAGTGATGTTAATTTGCTCATATTTCCCATCCAAGCAGGTATTCCCTCAAATGGATTCAAACTTAAATCCAGAAAAGCAAGGGAGGAAAGATTGAGCAATGAAAGAGGTATGGTGGAACCTGGCAGATAGCATGCAGACAGCTCCAGATGTGTGAGGTGCGACAGACTACCCAGTATACTCCCCCAACTTATATCATTGACTCGAATATTACTCATTGAAAGAAATTTTAGGGATAAGAGGTTAGACAACCACTGTAAGCTAGGGATATGCAAATGATAAACAAATTCGTTGAACGAAAGCCCAAGATTTAAATAAAGCAAGGAAGACAAATTTCCAAGCTGGGGTGGAACTTCTCCCCAAAACTGCGTTCTGGACAAGCTTAGATATGTCAAGTTTGTCAAAGAGCCCAGGCCTTGTGGGATTGGAATTCTTTCAAAATAATTATCACTCAAATCCAAATACTTGAGGCTTTTTAACTCAAATAAGGAGGAATCAATGTAACCACTTACAGTTGAAAGCTGAAGCCCACTGAGATCCAACTTAGTGACATGCCCACCCAATGCTATTTCATCACAGTGTACACCTTTCCAAGTACAGCACTCATTCCCCGCCCACGACTTCATCTTTTCAGCTGAATCCTCCAAACTGGCCTTGAATCTCTGAAGCGCTTGCAATTCACCGTGTGGACATCCTTCAACACTTAAAAAGATTGAAAAGAAAAGGAGGAAAGATACATCGAGGAGACGCAATGTACACCTGTGAGCCATGCTTTGGTTATGACAATCACCCATCCTTCACTGCTTTGCATTGCATATTGGCCATGCTCTTCCATTGCCTTTATATCACTCTGGTGTCCATTTTACCTATCTTGTTGCAGTATGAAGGAAAATGCTTGGAAATTGGTAGTAAAATGCAGGGAACCCGACCATATGCACTTCTTTTCTGAGATGGCCGACCGTGACCTTAATAGTCTTCCTTTTTTATTGTTTAACTGAGAAAACCCGTCCTTCCCGTGAGTTGCGGGCAGGGAGCATTAATATTCTATTGATAGTCGGCCAAACATCTATGGGAATATTTCTTCAACAAAGATTGTAAGGCTGCACCATCATAGCAAAGGGGGTGATTCCACAATACAAGTGGGCCTCCTATTAATAGAATGTTCAATGAGTTGCGAGATGAATATATTTGTTTATTGGGGTTTTTTTGGTTCGTTCCCTCTTTCCTTTATTAAATATTCTATCAATAGTCGGTCAAACGTCTATGGGAATATTTCTTCAACAAAGATTGTAAGGCTGCACCATCATAGCAAAGGGGGTGATTCCACAATACAAGTGGGTCTCCTATTAATAGAATGTTCAATGAGTTGTAAGATGAATATATTTGTTTATTGGGTTTTTTTGGTTCGTCCCCTCTTTCTTTTATTAAATATTTTAAATCTTATAATGTCAAAAAAAAATAATAATCTCAAATATTTTTAAAAATATATGTTATTATTATCTCCAAGTAAGATATTTTTTTTCAATGCATCTTGGATTTGCTGCTATGATTCTAAACTCCTATTTCATTCAAAAACTTAATTCCACATTAGTTAGTATGATTTGTTTGTAGTAATATATAAACCCAATAAAACATGGTCTTTATTCCAATGGAGATGCAATTGCATTGGAAATGGTCCTCCAAATAACATAATCATTGATTAGTTACAAGATGAGCATGTTGTCTTTTCTTCTCTCCTTTTATGTGGCTTTATAATCCAAAAAAAAAAATCCCATTCAATTGTCTCCAAATACATGCCTTATTGTGAACGGTTGTTGGTTCAATTGGTGAAGTTGCTTGGCTCACAAAGAGCCCACCAAGGATCAATTCTTGATGCTAGCAAAAACTTGATGTGTGAAAAGGGATGAGGCCAATATCATGCCTCGAGCGACTTTGGTGGAATGGATACCCTTCAGTCCTTGGCTCTTAGCTTAAGATCACTGCGTAAAGTAGTGATTCATCAAAAAAAAAAAAAAAAAACATGTCTTACTACCCTAAGTCAAATAAGCATCTTTGATGCATCTTGGAATTGATTGAATGACTATAAAATCCTTGTTCAATCAAAAAATCAATCATATTTATCTACATTTACCCCTCCCCCTTTAATCTAGTAAGGAAAATATTAGTTTAAAGGAAAGAAATGCAAACATGGGTGTGTATAACACACCTCGTCTTTGTGTGAGTCTAACTTGAGTGCTTTATAGGTGATTGACCTATAACCAAGAGCATATAATAGTATGAAATCTGAAATTAAACTAATTTTAAATGATTGAAAGTAAGATGTGTAAGGTTAGGAGTGCATTTATGTAGCCATGCAACTATCTTTACTTTTGGTAATTTGATTTGAAAGGATACCCATTATGAATAATTGAAATTAAGATTAGGATAAATATGAACCTAAAAATGAATGTGTATATAGAGATTGGAGGACACATATCCCAACCTTGGTGTAAAGGCAAGTTGCAACACAATCATTGAGCTTGTTTTCATCTCAATCATGCAACTAAATTATGTGCATGATTTGATGACTGTGAGAAATTTTATCAACTCGCACTATATATCTAGTGAAGGTAAATGATTTAATCAAATCTAATTTATAAGTTTGGTAAAATTTAACAATTTAATAAATTTAACCTTTCAAAAGTGGATCAACTACTACAATTGATTGGCTTGATAATAGTCCATAATAGTATTTGAAACCTATAAAATGATTAAATTTTATAATTTTATGTTCCCTTTACATGGCATATGCACCTCATACATGTCTCAGCTGAAACTTGGGTATAATAAAAGCACCAAATGTATAGAATGTTACCAAAAAATTATTTTTGAATCATATAACTATGAAATATGTTGAATTTCAAATCAATGAAAGTGTGGGGTACATGTTTCCATAATATTCCCCCATTATGATCTAGAGAATCTGAGAACTTGTGTAAATGTGGGAACATATTTCTATAGCATTTCCCCAATGTAACATGGAGATGTTGAATATTGAATAAGTGTGGAAGTAATGCCTTCTTTTTCATGTCCCTATTGAATTCTAAAACTATGTAAATGTGAAATCCATACCTCTATGATATTCCCCCATTGATATGCCCTCATTTTTAGGTGAGGGTAAATACAATTTGGTAGTTGCCTTACCTCAAAATGTTAAGATAACTATATAAGTTGTGTATGGAACATGTATAATATAGTAGTAACATCTCTAGCTAGATATAACATTGATATACATACTATATGATCACATCAAGTCCTAGTATGCATGATTTAGATCATGGCAACGTCTAGAGAGTAACAATACAAGCACAACAAGCAATCAAGTACACACACAGGGGCACTCAAAAGCAAAGAAACATGGAAATGGTCTAATGAGACCTTAAACAAGTGTTATTTTTAATTGTTACATAATATAAGGGACACAACTTAGTAAAATGTCCAAAAACCATATAATGATATATTAAAATATCCATATAATAAATAAATACATATTGCAATGTCTAAATAGGCAAACCAAGACACATGGGACACAATCAATGGAGCATATTCAAATACTAAAATATAAAATACAATACAAGATAATAGATATAAATGAACACACTAAAAAAAGTGCTAAATGAAAACATGGAATATAAGTAACCAACATGAACATAGAATACTCGTTATTACAAATAAATGTTAGAAAAAAATGTTAAGTACATAACATATCATGTACATTGTGAAAGTTATAAGCATGGATATAGGCATGTTCAGGTATATAAGCTCAAACATGATAATGTAATGTGATCATATAATAATATAATCTTGATGTATTAATATCAAAGAATCAGATGCCCCCAATGTACTTAGGATGTGAGTGAATCGAAGGCCCAACATCTATATATGCATATCATGTATTTGGGTATCTATGTATCATACTCAAAAGATGCATGAAACATATGTGTATATATAAAAAAATGATATGTTATATACTAACATGGAGAAAATAACATATGTATAATAAATAGTACAATTAGGAACATGTTGATTTTTTTAGATTTTTTAAATTTTTTTGAAAATTTGATTTCCATCGAACCTTATGTTGGATCATGTAAATTATTTAGATTTGAGAAGTTTAATTTGAATGAAATGAGATGGCTCTTTCCACTTAAAATATAAAGGATTATCTGATGGTTTTCTGGGATTATTTTTTCCCCACTAGTGTTTATGTCACATCATTACCATTGATTCGATATCATCTAGTAAAGGAATGCCATCTACCATTGCTATGGGTTTATCATTGTATCAATTATATAGTATTCAGATTAGTTTCTTTTAGAATTTGTACTTAAGATTCATATTGATGGTATCAATTTCTACTTTCATTTAGGTTGCCCAATATTTTCCAAGACAAAATGTGAGATTTGGTTTGGTATCTATTATGCATATGATGGTATTTGTTAGTTTAGGTTTCATGCTATATGTAAGTAAATATATCCAAGAAATTTGATAAAAATAGAATAATTTTGTACTTCCTCAACAATATATTCCAATGTTGGTAAGTATGAAATATTACAAAGACTATCCCAATTATTTGTATTTGTTTGAAAATGTGAGAAATAAATGCCATCGATTTTTGTGGTAACTATTAGATTTTTATTTCCTTTGTTAATTTGAAGATTTATTTTATGTGGAAATAATGGAATTATTTTGTCATTTTCTTTTCTAGGCATAATTTGTATGTGCCTCACATAATAGGTTTTTCAATGTTTTGCATTGATTTGTGTTATGGCTAATGACTCAATGATAAGTAAAATATAGTGATCCCTCTTTAGGAATGAATTTATTGCTCAATGTGAGTCTATTAGGAGATAAATATATCACACGATGAATTTATTGCTCAAGTAATATGGGATGAATTAAAAATGGAACATCCTATTTTACTAAGATCTGGATAATCTATTATGGATATTTTTTAGCAAAATCCACATTATTAACATGGTTTATTTTCATTGGTCCCTTGTAAGGTCAGCTTAATGTTCTTTGCTAAGAGGGATGGATTGAGTAACAATCATTTACATGTTCATCTATTATTTTTGTCTTGCCCTTATCTGAATGTGGTTTTGTATCCTCTAGTGATGAATTTAACTTGTATCTACAAGGCCTTATAGATATCATCAATAATTCATATGAAAGATGCTCAAGTGGATTGAGACTAAGGTTTTGAAAAAAAATTATCAGTCATATCATGAAGAAGATAATTGTCACTATCATAATAGTTTGAAACTTTATTATCTTTTTGTTCATTATTGATCAATAAAGGAAGTTCAAATTTTTTATTTTCTTGTAATTTTAATATCATTGGTTATTTTGGTAACGGTTCTTGCTCTTGATGTGTATCCATGTGCACCTTGGTTATTAATGATGTATTTGTTTGTTGAGGTAAAAAAATCATTGTTTTTGACTCAACATTTTTATATGTTTGTATAATTTCCAGAGGAAGGTATCCCTTATGTGCCAAAATGTATCATTTTTGAAAATTTGAAAGGTTCAACATCAACAAGTTTTATGAATATGGTCCCATATATTCAAGGTTTCAAATTAGTCAAGTAACTAAGATCATGATAGGTAGAATAATCATTTTCCCTTGAACCTTATTGGTTTAAAATACACTATAAAGATTTATAAGTCTCTAGATTACTGAGATCCATATGTATATCATCATATTAGAGTCTAAGAGCCTGAAAAGATGATGTAAAATGCCAAAACTTTTAAGTCTCCATATTGATGATAAACATCGATGTGTCATCATCTCATAACCCATAAACTTGTCAAGAGTGAGGTACAAAATAAAAATACATTAGTTTACCTAGGGCCTGATTTATTCCACATGGCACCATTTAGTGCATGCAGAGTCTTCCTAGAAGAAGTACACAGATTAAATTTCAAAGATCTATAATTTTCCAAGATCATAACAAGTGTTAAAATATCATTAAGTCACATCTCATGGTATTCAAACTTATGATCTTGATTTATATGTTCTAGGGTTGCAAGTTAACAAGATATATCCATTTGGAGTGATCTTGAGGCTACAAAAACTTGGAGACTCAAGGCCATGACTTTTTGAACTTTGAACTGTGTACATCCTCCAAGAGGGATTCATGTGGCTAGGATGTTGATGCATAGAACAATTTTGGAGCCTCAGAGACTTAAAGCCACATAACCATGAGACCATTAATTTTATATCTTCATTATAGTTTTCAAGATTAATGGGATTATGCCAACTATCTTATTCTTAGAGCTCTGAAGCTTAAATCCATTAGGCCATTAGAATTTGCTTTGACATTCTAATTTTTGGGTTCACTAGATCATGCTATGTGGCATGATCTTGGGGCCACATGAACATATAAGAATTAGTATTTTTTATTGCATGAACTTTGTCCTAATTAAATTTAGTTCTACCATGTGTATGACATGTAATGATCCAATTATCGATATAGTATAGAAATGTTGTTGAATTGAGTTGAGTTCTAAGTAACATAATAATGCCATTTGTCAAGGTTTTAAAACTAAGAAACTTTGATACACTTAGAATTTTATAATGAAATTACTTATATGTTTGCACAAAATGATTATATTGTATACAAAGTAAGCAAATATGAGAGATCACATAGCAATAATTGATATTAGAGTACAATAATGGATAATATAGCAAAGCCACTTCGAAGGGGTAACCTCCACATGCACTAAGAGAAAAATAATTAACATGATGATTAAATACTAACCATTATCTCCTATACATAGTCTACTTAGCCATGGTTATTCCATACGCTGAACTAACTAAAAACAAAGAGAATGTAGAAAAAAATATAAAAGAGGTATGTAAACCACAAGTTGGCCACACATATCCCTAAACACACCAAAGGTTAACAAAATAGCATGCCCCTCCCCTTCAAAAAAATGTTATCCTCAATGTTGAGTCAATTATAGATGTTGATAAACAAAGGATTCATCCTCCCAAGTGGCATCTTCACAAGGCAGATTCTTTCATTTCATCATGTACTCCTTAATCACTCTAGATCGTAACTATTTAGTGCATTTTTTAAGGATCACCTTAGGATCAAGAATAAATCTTCCTTCCTCATCCAATTTTGGTAACTTAGTTTGAGTATAAACTCTATGTCTAATGAATTTCTTTAGGCATGATACATGAAATACTTGATGTATGCAAGTGGAAGAAGGAAACTTTAATTTGTAGGTCACACCACTAATTTTATACAAAATTTGATAAGGCCCATAATACTTATGGGAAAACTTATTATCCTTTTTTTATTTCTTCAAGGACATATGTTTATGTAAATGCAAATGAATAAAGACCCAATCACCAATGTTAAAATGCCTCTCACTCCTATATTGAACAACCTGCTACTTCATGCGATTCTAGGTCATGGTTAAATTTTCATGCAAACTTACAAGGACCTCCTGTTGATGGTGAATATGTTATTCAACTACATGAACCTTAGGCTAGACCTTCAAGGTTAAAGTGATGGATGGAGAATGGTATACATATAGTGCCAAAAAAGAAGATATTTTAGAATAACTATGAACATAAGTAATATACAACCATTTAACAAGTGGCAACCAATGAACCCATTTATATTGTTTATCAAAAATAAAATAATGAAGATATCTTTTAAGACATTTTTTGACTATGTCAATTTGTCCATCTAATTGAGTATGATAAGATGAACTATGAGCCAAATAGGTACCCAAACATGCAAATAACTTAGTCTAAAAATTGCTAGTGAAAATAGGATCTCTATCACTGATAATGATCTTAGGGGTACCATGAAATTTCTAAATTATATTAAGAAAAGTAGAAGCTATTGTACGAGCAATAAATGGTAGTGATAAAAAAACAAAAATAAGCATACTTACTGAGATGATCTAATACAACCATAACATTTTGACCATTAAATCTCAGTAACCCTATAATAAGATCCATATTCACCTCTTCTCAACATTGTCTAGGGATGGATAAAGGCTAAAAAATACCTAGGGTTTTGATGGTTTATCCTTTATTTTGTTGACAGATTATACATTCAGCTATATATTTTTAGGCATACCCTTTTATTCCTTCCCAAAAAAATCATGTTTGATTCTATGATAGGTTTTTAAAACTACTAAATGACCCCCAATTGGAGTTGTATGAAGTTCTTAAAGGATTTTTTGTTGAAGAATAAAATTATTACATAGTTATAGTTTACATTTATACTATAATGCATCACCCTTCCATGTGAATTTTTTAAATCCACCCAAACCTTATTGAAGATTCTAAATCAAATCATGGGTAGCACTATCATTGTCTCATTCTAATTTTGCTTTCTATAGCCAATCTACCTATATAATTTTCATACCACATGACAATACCACAACGGATTCATCCTTCCTGGATAGTGCATCTACCACTACATTATCCTTGCCTTTCTTGTAAACTATTTCAAAATCATAACCTAACATCTTAGTTACTCATTTTTATTGTTATTCAAATAACAAAATTTGTTCTAAAAAATATTTAAGACTATCATGATCAGTCTTTACCTAAAATTGAGGACCCATCAAATAAATCCTCTATTGTTTGACTGCATACAAAATGGCCATCACTTCCTTCTCATAAATGGACTTGTTTTGATTTTTAACCTTTAATTGATGAATTTAAAATGTAATTGGTATGCCTTATTTTATGATTAAAACACCCATACCATACCCAGATGCATCAAATTCAACCATAAAAGTCTTTAAAAAATTAGGAGTGGCCAAAACTGGACTGGTGCACATAGCCAATTTCAATTGTTTAAATGCACTAGTAGCTATATTAGTGCACTAAAAGGAGTCTCTATTAAATAAATAAGTGAATGGGGTTGAAATTCTACCATAGTTTTTTATAAACTTATGATAGTAATTAGTTATCCCAATAAATCCCTTTAGTTGCTTGAGTGTCTTAGGAATCAACTAGTCCACCATTGCTTAGTTTTTTTTAGGATCCACTTTCACTCCTACATGTGAAACTAGATAACCTAAGTACTAAACCTTACAAGCTCCAAAAGTAAATTTGGAAGGTTTGGCATATAATTGATATTGTTCTAGAAGTGATAGTACATGTTTCACATGGTGCAAATAGTCTTGCCAAGTTTTACCATAAATGAGGATATCATCAAAAACTATCAAAACAAATTTATTAAAACATGGCCTAAAAAAAGTATTCATCAAAATTTTAAAGGTGGATGGTGCATTCGTTAGCCTAAAAGGCATAACCAAAAAATCATAATGGCCCTCATAAGTCTTGAAAGTAATTTTCGGTATGTCTTCATCATGGATTCAAATTTGATGATACCATAACATAGATCTAATTTGGTAAAATATAGAGAACCATTTAATTCATATATAAAATCAATGACAAGAATAAGAAACTTATCTTTGATAGTGTACTTATTGAGTTCTTTATAGTTAGGGCACATCCTCCAAGTGTTATCTTTCTTTCTCTCCATGAAAACTGGTGAATAATATTCACTTTGGCTATGGTGAATGATTCTTGCATCCAAAATCTCATATACCATCTTTTTTATTTCACTTTTTTGGGCATAGGGATACTTATATGGCTTGATGTTGGTTTTTTTACTATCATGAATAAGTTTGACAGCATGATCATGTGTGCAGCTAGGTGGAAGTCCTTTTGACATGTCATAAAAAATAATTGAATGGCATCAATCACTTATTTTAGATTAGAAGGTATAGATGGTAGAGTTGGTTGAACTTCTATGGAAAATAAGTGAGTTACAAATCCTTCAGCACCCTTTAGGAGAATCTTTATCATTTGATGGGAGCTAACAAGTTGTATAGATTTAGCCCTTAATCCCATTACCTCAAATGTCCTTCCTTCATAATAAAATCATATGAATAATTATTGAAAAATCATCTCAATAGTGCCTAAAGTGGTGAGCCACTATACTCTCAAAATAATGTTAGCTCCCCCATGGGAATAACAAACATAGGAGAATACAACAAGTAGTCTCCCATGGCTAGCTTAATATTATGGCATTTTTTTGAGTAACTAATGGTACCACCATCTATAATCATGATCTAAAATTTTTAAGTGGAATAAATTAAATAGTTCATGTGAGAAACTAACTTATTATTGAGGAAGTTGTGTGTGCTCCAAGAATCAATCAATATAGTGACCTTATGTTTCTTTAGAAAACCCACCACCTTAAGAGTTTGGAGAGTATTAATACTTGAAAGAGCATGATAAGAAATAGTAGGTTGAAAGTCTTTAGATTATTACTTAGAGCCTTCTTCATCCTCATCATTGTCATCTTCATTGGCACATTCGATGTAAAATAACTTCTTTTTAGCACAATGGTGGTATTTGTTCTATTTATTATCACAACCATAACAAAACCCTTTTTTTCACTTATCTTCACTTTACTAAGGTGTCACAGTGGGTTAAGGATATGATGGTGCTAAAAAGGTGTGATCATGATTAGTGGTAATAGTTTTTCATTTTATCATCTCTTTTTAATCTATCATGCGTGCCTATGGGATAGCTTCTAAGATTGATACTAGCTTAAACATCTAAACCTCCAATTGGATGATATCTTTGAGATCTACAATAATAGATTAGTCAAATTTTCCTCAGTGATGTCTTCTACTTGTAAGGATAGATTTTGAAATTGATGAATATAATCCTTCATAGTTCCTTTTTGTCACAATTTGGCTAACGGGCTAAAGTATTTCTCAAAGACATTATTCCAATAATGATCCAACAACTCATCAGTGAAAATATACCATGTAATAGGAGTACCATTATTTTTATTTTGAGCACACAACCAATGATACTAAATGAACTGCTCAGGTTCTAGATATAAAGATGCCACTATCACCTTCTAAGAACTAGGAGTTTGATGTAGAATAAATAAATTTCTAATTTGCATAATTCAAGTGAGAGGATATATACCATCAAACTTATACATGTCCAATTTTGGCAACATCAATTTCACACCAAAATTAGATTTATTGATATTGAGATGAGGACTTGAATGATGAAGTGGAGAGTTATTTGACTATAACTGAGATGAAAGGGAAACCAATTGAGCAGTGATCTAATTCAATTGAGTGTGAACCCCATTAATCTCTCTACACAGCCCTAAAACATTGGTTTGCACTATAATAAAGTCATCATGCTGCACTAAACCCTTTATATCAACCTAAAGTTAAAAAATCAATAGATCTAAAGTTTTAGATTCCATGTCACCAATAGGAGTCTTATGAGTTTCTTTCCTCCCTTTTCTTTATCATGTAGAAGGACTGACCATATACAAACCCTAATATTTTTTTACTCTGAAAAATATATACCAAGATATGACACCATTGCGATCACCTCACTAAGATGAATCTAACTACTGACTTCACATACTAGGGTAAAAATGTTTGGCACAAAAAAAGTGTACCAATATAATATACCATTATGATCATCTTATTGAGATGAATCCAACAACTATAATTGGGCAAATTTTTTTAAAAAAATAGATTTTTTTTTTAATATTTTTTTCAAAAAAGTATTTTGAATAATAATGAGCTGACAAAAAAATTAATTCTTCCCAAATTGTGAGTAATGTCTTTTCACTCCTTTCACTTACACAAGTCACGCCTCACCAAATCCAAAAACAATGTCATGAAAAATTTTCTCAAATTGAATCTCTAATACCAATTTTAATGATATTACTTAGATGTTCATACAAAATAATTATATCATGCATAAAGTAAGAAAATATGAGAGATCACATAATAATAATTGATATCAGAGTAGAATATAGGATAATATAGCAAATCCACTTCGAAGGGGTAACCTCCACAAAAATAAACTAAGAGTAGAATACTTAACATGATGATTAAAGACTAATCACTACCTCCCATATATAGTCTACTTAGCCATCATTATTCCATAGGTTAACCTAACATAACATAGAAAAATGTAACAAGAATATAAAAGATATATGTAAACCAAAAGTCAGCCACACATATTCCTAAACACGTCAAAGGTTAAGGGTGTATAAATTTTTTTGAAGGATGATAGATTCTAGTTGATATGATCATGCCACTTGTCTTGATCTTGAAGTTTGAAAATTTTGGGGGACACAATGAATATAGGGCCTACATGTGAATAGTTTATAATCCTTCATAAATATTACTATGAGTTCACAAAATTCATAGATGTATTATGTCATGACATGTTAGCTTTGTTAGTCAATAAAAAAAACATATAGTCAATTTTCATGAATTTGTTTTGAAACCTAAGGTTTAAAATCTATCAAAATCAATGTTCGAGATTTTATTTTCATCATTTTTGAATTTTGTAACTTTAAACTTTGAGGACAACCATAAAATTTTGCATATCAAAATCAATGTCTTGGATTTATAAGGATTATAGGACCTTGAATTAGTATATTCAAACAATAGTGAGTCCCCATAATATTCAAAAAAGTGTGTGTGTGTGTGTGTGTGTGTGTGTGTGTGTGTGTGTGTGTGTGTGTGTGTGAGGTCACAAGAAATGGTGACTTAGTGGGGAAATACTCCTGAGTATTTAAGAACCCATAAGCTCAACAATGTATCATAACATAATTTTAATTATAACAAAGAAAAAATAAACCAGTCCCTAGAAAAATACTTGTCCTTCACCATGTAACATAATAACCTTTTCCATTCATTGAATCTATGTCTATTATTCCATGATATTAATTTCCCCTTGTTATGAGAGTTTTAACAAAGGCATTAGTAAACATTGTAGGCTTTGTTATGATTTCATATTTTGTAACCAAAAATTAAGGGAATTTTATGCATTGATCTTCTACCATCCAAACATCCATAGCCCCAATATAGATACATTTGATTCCACTCTAAGACTTATTCTACTACTAGCTAGGCATCTATAATTTCAATAGAGATTATTTGAGTCGCCCATATTCTATAAGTTTGCATGATGATTTTTATGAAATATAAATAGAATAAAGGTTGGGAATCACCATTGGCTACATATATGTATAAAAAAAGCTATTTTAATCAATACGTCCCTACCAATGCACATATCTTTCCATGTTTATTATCTCATCTATATTTTTAGCATGCAATGATGTAGTTGATCTTTTAGAAATGAGAATCCTTTTTAAAATTTAGGTGAATATATCAGAATAAATTTCAAAGGCCTAAATAATTCACCCAATTTAGGTAGAACTTAATTCAGTCATAACACATATGTCAATCTTATACGCTCAATTACTACCATAACAAATCTTGATGGATGCTAATTATGAATCCTTTTATATTATCCCTTGCAAATATTTTATAATTTGAATATAAAAAATTAGTTGGTCCATTTTAGAATATTAGAAAAATTAATCTAAAAATCATAACTAGTAGGAATGGTGAACAAGCATTCCAACTAAAGATTCAAAAGTGTTAACAACAAAAAACATCATAAAATGAAGTTGCAGACAAAGATTGAAAAACAATACAAGTCAAGTGTTATTTACAAATAAGATGCTAGTACAAAGGAAATCCTTTACATATGTAGGCAAGGCTCAACAAATAACTAACATAACTAAATAATGTGGGATAAATCTTCATATAAGATACTCAAAAAAGATAAAATAACTAGTTAATAAATATTAAAAATGAAAATTACATACTCTAACACCCTCTCTCAAGTGAAGCTAAGGGATAAAAATAGCCAAAAAAATAGTGATATATCCATAGTATGAGTCCCAACAACTAGGCCTAACAAGGTACTCATGTAAATATGTATCCATAAAATGAAGAAGGAAAATGTATTCACAAACAACCTTCAACAATAACTTTTGGAACCCCAATCATGCCACACAACTCAAAGAAACAAGGTGATGCAAAAGGATTTGTGAAGATGTCTATAACATATTACTGATTTGGAAAATACTTCAAGATAAGAGCTCCATCCTGAATGTGTTGATGAATAAAGTGGATATGTACCTTAATATGCTTGGTTTGTTGATGCTCAAATAGATTGCAAGATATGTGAAATGCAATCTGGTTGTCACACCAAAGTATAGTGGGTGAATCCTATGTGAAGCTAATCTCTATCAACAATTGACAAAGCCAAATAATATGTTGACTTGATGTAACTGCTATCATGTACTCAACCTATGTAGATGAAACTAATAACCTGCTACTTATTACATAACTAAACAATAGGTGAAGAAGCAAGATAAAAGATATATCTAGAAGTAGAATTATTGTCATCAAGAAAATCTACCCAATCTGAATCATTGTACCCAATCAACTGAGTATAACCCATAGTGTAGTACAATTCAAAATTAGTTATCTCGTAGATATCATAAAATTATTTTGACAACCTACCAATGACTATCATGAGGGGCATGTGCAAACCTAGATACAAGCCTGATTGCAAATAAAATATTGAGGCGAGTATGGATTAAATACATAATATTTTCAACCATCTATATATACAATGTAGGATCACAAAGTGGAGTAGTACAAGAGGTAGTAAAAGTCACTTCAAACTGAGAAAGAGAAGAATTTGGATTACAATCAACCATGCCAAAATGCTGAAGAAGATCAAGTTTATACTTCTTGCTGACTCAAATAAATCCTTGTATCTAACTACAAAATTTCATAATATTAGGCGAGACTTTTAGACTCCTAAACATAACAAACACATTTGTTAAAATAATTTTCACTTCCTTGTCATTTATCAAAAAATGTATTGCATATGGTGTTAATGCACCAAAAAAATATGTATAGTTAATGGGGAGGTTCTTTGTTCATGACAAGTTTTCATGGTTCTCGTTGTCTTCCCACAAAATCATAATTTTTACTATAAACTTTTCATTGTCATACCATAAAACTATAATTTTTACTATTTAACTTTAACACTTATTTTCTAATCTTCTGAAAAACATGATACTCTTTTAAATCTTCTCATATTCATTTATCTTTCAAAATTTAAATCAGTTAATTTAATCAAATTTGTTATGTTATATTTAATTAAACATAATAAAAAATATTATATATACACATTTTACATTTTGATGTAAACTCCCTTTATTCATATTACAATGGATAGCTCAAGTAAAAAAATAAAATAAAGAATACAGAATAATGGTTTTCCATTTGTTGAGTACCTTTGATTCTACAAAGTTTTTCAGGGCATATTTGTATTGAATGATATACCATAGAAATATATATCCTAGTCTATAGACTGTAGACTTTGATGAGAAAAATAAATAAGAAAAACGGGGATTATGGAAGTCATCTTTATTTCCATTTGAATGATAAAAATGATGGTGGCGATACAAATTTCTTCGACGAATTATATAATTGACAAATTTCATGTAATGCACTGCATTTGAACGTGTACGAAAAAATTGAATAGACTTGGGGCCGAAAATTTAAAATTATATTACTCTACAAGATTGACCGTAGAAGAATATACAGCTACTATCATATCACAAGTTATTCGTTCTCCTTTGAATCATCCGAAAAACAGTCCGCACTCTGTAATTCGGAGAAGGAAAAGAAACCGAGTCGCACAAAAGTAGATTTTTTTTCTCCCGCCAGTCAACGAAGAAGCTCCAGAAAAGCCTTTACGTTATCTTTATGGTAGACGAATTTTCATGGTAAGCCACTTATCGAACATTCATCTTACTTTTCACTTGTAGGGTTGCAAAAGATAATCTCTCTTTTCCTTAAGTTTTTTTATTGGGGCCCTTTTAAAAATCACAAACGTACCCAAGTATAACTTCGTGGCATTGTTTAGGCATTCTTCTCAGCTGCTGGCAGCACGTATGAGAGGGCCTATCATGTTCCTTGTATCACCCGTTTTTATTTTATAAAATCTATCTACTTATGTAGATGTTGTTTTCTGATTAAATTAAATTTCAAATTTTAATTCTTTTAAACATTGAGAAAAGTTAATTAAAGGTTAAAGAAAATTAACTTAGGTGATTAAGATAACTAAAAGTCATGGATGTCATCTCATGGAATGCCACAGTAATTTAAGATATATGTAAAATGGTTTTATACAAATGGCTTTTGAAGTATTTGAGAAAATAAAATTATCAAGTTTGCATCCTCCTAGACCATGTTATAATGGGAGCTTTGGAACATGATATGGATATCAATCAAACAATAATTTAGAGCATATATTTGTGAGACATTGTAGTTGCAAATGATCTGATAAACATCTATGAAAATGTGGAAGTATGTGGAAGGTAAATGAATAAAATTGTTTAACAAATTGTAAACAAAACTACTATATTTCACTACACTCAGATTTTTCATGTCATCCACTTTTTTTTATATTTCTTTCTATTTAATTGCGAAAAATTGATAAATAATTCTTTTTTCAAAATTATAAAATATGGAATGGTACATCAACTAACATGTATATCTTAGATAAACATATGTAAAATATATAAAAAGATATGATTTTTGAGTTGTATATTTCATTTATGTTTAGATATCTTAAATACATATTTGTTAATGATAAGAGATACCAACCTTCAGGTATCTATATTAAATGTTGGCATTATGTATTATATAAAAACCTCAAAATTGTTATCTCTTTGTGTTAAATAAATATGTATTTAATATACCTAAATATAAATCAATTTGATACCTTAAGAATGATATCTCTCAAGATTTTTTACATAAATTTATCTAAAGTATTTATGCTAGTTAATTATTAATTTAAAATAATAAATAAATATATAAAAAATTATAATAATATTAACTAATACAATATTTAAATTATTTTTTTTTAAATTAAATTATTTGTTTTGGTTCTTTTTTTTTTGGATACATACAATTGCACCCAAAAATTATGTGTAGGATATTTTTTTATCATTTATAACAATAGCCATGAAGACTAGGACTCAGTTTAGAAATCTGCATTCATTCAAAATTCATCTGTAATAAACTTCATTCAGCAAATATTTATGTTTTATAAGTTTTTTATATAATGCATTTAATCTTTATGAGTATAAAAAATAACTATTCAACATTGCCCATATAAATCATAGTAAAAAAGAGAAATACTAAAGGAAATACATATATGATTTAATAGTTAGGTGTGTTCAAAATTTTACATTGCATTTAAAAACCATATTGATTATAATTATGCTGAAAAGTTTTTACAATAAAAAAGGAGAAAGAGAAAGTCTGATATCATACCCATGTAAAGAAAAATGACCAACATCTACTTAGAAAAGAAATAATATAAAAAACCATAAACTAAAAAAATTTGTACACAAAATATATATATATATATATATATATATATATATATATATATATATATATATATATATATATATATATATACACACACACACAAAACTATAACAATAAAAAATAAAAAAAATTGAATGATATTCAGGGCAGTCAACGAATCTTCAGTTATCAATTACTATTTCACAACGTCAAAAATTACCTCTGCAAATGATTTGTGGTTAGCCCCTTTACATTTATAACTGTTCTTATTCCTTCTATACTTTGTTCTTTATCAGTAGAGTATTCCCCTGACTCGATTCCCGTCTTCTTATTTCCATAGATTTCACCACATGGTTCCCATCCTTTGACTTATTCGTCGAACCCTGATTTACATTTCTTCTCTAGTGTGCACGACACATTACAAATGACACTCTCTTCAACGGTTGGAGTAGCAGGTTTTAAAATGTGGTTCTATCTAAAATTATATTTATATCTATAAAAATATCACCGTAATATTATATATTTAATTAAAAAATATTAAGTAATTTTTCAAGATAAATTTATTTCAAAAATAAAAAAATAAAAATTATATAATTAACATACAAATTTATTATGAAAGCGTATAACCATAAATTATCTATCATGTATTTTGATAATTTTTTTAAAAAATGATATTAAATTTATATTAGTGTTTACAATTAATATTTTTTTTTAAAAGGTCAAAATCTTAATATTTTCAAATATAATGATGTTTAATTCAATTTATATTTCAATATAAAAATAACATTAAAAAAGATAAACAATTATAATTTTATTTTTTGAAATGTATATATATATATATATATATATATATATATATATATATATATATATATATATATATATATATACACACACATACATACATATATATCTACATACATACATATATGTGTGTATATATATATATATATATATATATATATATATATATATATATATATATATGTATATATATATATATATATATATATATATATATATATATATATATATATTAAAAAAGACATTGAGGGTTTTTATTTGGAGAGAGAAATAGAGTATTTGTGAACATAAATATTTGACGTCAGGAGTTCAAATTTGTAGACAAAAAATGAGCAAGATGATCATAATGATCATTATCTTTCTTTTGTGTATACAAGAATAGTCTTTTTTCCATGGAAAGCACATCACTCATTGAGGCAGCTAGATCTTGGACATATAATCAAAGGCAAAAAAAGGACAACAAATGAGAGGAAAAGGATATTACAATGATTACAAGAATATTTCCAATATTTTCCTTCATCCTTGCACTTGAATTAAATAAATAGATTGATTTATATTGGTCATAGTTATTACTTTACAAGCCATTTCATGATATACAAAGAGATTTTGGAATTAATGATAAAATAATATCAAATTAGGAATCATTTAATTATAACTATTGGCATGTCGAGAGAAGAATAATTATAGAAGATGTTGAAAGTCATGATGATACTAAAGATGAGGATAATCAACATGTTCAACAAAATACATTGAAACATGAGTGGAAAATCATATCCAGGCTACAATGTGTCCAATGTATGGAATATAGTGAAATAGATATGTATGGAAGAAAAGATATTGATATACAAGCATTATGTAATAATGAATATAAAGGTGAAGAATACACAAATGGAGCGATCAAATTCATAAGCACTAAGAAAAATAATGAATTTATTAGAAGATGATATAACACCAATAATGAATTATGAAATCTTGGGTGCCAAACAAAAAAAACACTTAATATGGTTATTACACATTATCATGTAGGTCAAAATGCTTAACCCTTATACATGATAATCCAAAGAACAACAGGTACAAGAAAATCAAATATGATAGATGTCATTCATCGATCTCTTCAAGATGCAATAATCATAGAGTGATCTATGCTTCTATTACCTACAATAATTAGAGTTGAAACATTCAATACTAGTGCCTCAACTATCCATGCACAACTTCAAATCCTAATTATGGATTTCATTGAATTAGAAGGAACAAGACTTACAAGTTTCCAAGAGGATATTCACCACATAAAATACATATTGATTGATAAAATGAGCTCAACTAAGTAAAATTTGCTACAAAACATAGATTCTAGACTCCATCAAGCTTTTCCTAAAAATGTAAACATGAGTTTTGGTGGTATATCTATTATTTTGGTTGAATATTTAGGTCAACTTCCTCCTGTTAGTGATAGACCACCATGTGATAGCAATAGATGAGAAAAACTATTGTGGAAAGAATTCAAAATAGTTGTTACTTTTAGACAAGATATTTAGACAGGAAGGAAAAAGTAATGACCAATAAAATTTTTTTCAGCTTCTCACAAATCTGAGAGATGCAAATCCATAAATAGATGATTGGAAACTATTGATGACCAAAAATAATGTTGAAACATATACAACCACCAATGAATATTTTGATAGTTGTATTCATTTTTTTTCCACAAATGATAATGTGCATAACCAAAATAAAATAAAATTATATATTCATTAAAAAGATTGGTTGCACATAACATTGCAATCAAAGTAGGAAGTGCCAATACACCAATGGGAGGTTCAAATGATGAACTTGATGTGGATTTATTGATTACTATAGGTACAAGGGTCATGTTAACTTCTAATATTTGGATAGAAGTATGTCTTGTAAATGGAGATCTAGGGTATATCAAAAGTATAATCTACATACCTTGGATTGTCCTACCAAAAGCAACCTATGTTATCATCTAGTTTAATAGTTACTCAGGAATATCGTTTGAAGATGAAACTCCATATACAGTTCTATTACACCAATACAAAGGGGGTGCATAGCCCAACTACTTACAGTTGGCTTGGACATTAATAATATATAAATCACAAGGTTTGGCTCTTTCAAAAACCATAATTGATATAGGTCAAAGAGAAAGAAAAAGATTAACATTTGTGGCTATATTAGGGGTCATTTAAAGTCCTTGGAAGGACTACTAATATTACCTCTATTTACATATGATAATTATGAAAAGCTAAAAAATGAAAAACAACTTTCCAAATAGAAAGCTGAAGAGAAAAGATTGAAACACTTAGAGGAAAAAATATCATGTAATTAATAAAAAAATCATGCACTTATTCATTATTTGACATTTTATGTGATGTGTATGGTACATTATTATGAGTATTAAATAAATATTTATATTTAGAATATATATATATATATATATATATATATATATATATATATATATATATATATATATATATATATATATGTTTTGGGTCATTTAATGTAATGCATATTATAATTTTCTATAATTTTATATGATTTAATATGATTTATATTATACATTTCAAGTTTTATGAAAAAATCACATTTTATGTTAAATAAATATACAAACACATAGCTGCTACTAGCATACCTATCTTAGATAAATCTATGTAAATACGTTGAGAGATATCATTCTTGATGTGCCTATTGCATATTAGATTTGAGACATAAGAGGAATAGACACCACGAGAATGATATCTCCCAGAGTATTTTACATAAATTTATCTAAGGTAGGTATGCTAGTTTATTACAAATAATTGTACATAAATTTATGGCTTATATGCTGATGAATTTTCTTTACAAACCTAAACATAACTCTATTTTTATTTCAGTTATATCAAATATAAATTTTTTAAAAAAAATGTTGTCACTTACAATTGCTATAATGTAATTGACATCAACACAGAATATTTGTTTGTGCTATCAAAATCAAATCATAGACTCAACTAAGAAAAAATAGAAGCCTAGTTATTAATCAATAAAAATAATGGCTATTTTATCATAGAAATGAACCTAGTTCTATAAGTACCATTTAATAATTTTAGAGAGTCTGAGTGCAATTCTACTCAAAATACATTTTGGAGTTTTAGGTGGAACCATAAATGATTCCCTGCAAACACACTCCAACATTGAAATTTAAATTAAAAAAACCAATTTTATTACATAGACCGAAAAATGAATTTTCTTGAGCTTAACATTACATGGAACAAATAAAAATGAAATCTCATATTATAGATAATCATAATGGTATATCCTTATAAGTATACAATTGTGACATGCTATTTAAAAATAAAAAATAAAGTGTGATGATAAAAGGTGGGCTGAAATTAAAAAATAAATATTTTAAGTTCATAATTCATAATAGCATCCGTTCATAAAATTATATTTTTAATAAAATTTATTATGATATAATAATATCAGTTAGGTTTTAACTTCCTTCATAAATTTTTATTTTTAATAAAAATTAAAAAAGTATAATAATGTCAATTTGGTTTGCTTTTAAATATATATTTTTTTAAATTGATGATCAAATAGATGTTAAATTTAAAATTGAAATTAAAAATTAACACATTCGCTACATAACAACCCACCATCACCCATCGATAACTATAATAAAATACATCTCACTATAATATATATAAATAATAGCCACATGTTACTAACAATAATCTCTTACAAATATATACACTGTAAAACTACAGATTATGTGACACACATAATTTCCTTTATGATTCACCATATCGCAACTGGGACAGATGAACAACATACTTAAAAAAAATTAAAGACACTTTAATAATAATTTCCTTTAAGACTTGTTCTTTATACTCTTATTTTGAACTCTATATCCATTGCAAAATCTGACCCTCTTATCTATAATATTTAGAGAGGGGATATACACTTGGGAAAGGATTATAAAGATGCTTAATCAACGACTAATAGCAAAGGGCCCTTAATCAATGACTAAGGTACAAAAACTGAATGGTACCGGTCCATTGTTGCTTTCCAATTATTGTCCTTAAAAGCGGAATCTTTTGCATCTTAGGTTTTGATGTTACATAGCACTACCAACACACATCAGAGTATTTAGTTAACCACATGTTCGCATAGTAACTTTTAAATATATGATCTTTGATACTATTCGAAGGTATTCCCATGGTGCTGTTTGAGAACTTGATCTTCATTCATCATTTGTACACTGAATTCTCTTGTCAATGCATCAAAAAGTGTATTGTCTTTGCCTTTGATCCATTCAATGGTGAAATGGAAACTAGTCAGCTAACACTGCCATATAATTATTCTTCCTTGTCCTAAACCATTCTTCACCTTTCTATTCATCAGTGTTCTCATATCTAGACTACTAGTTCTGATGAAAAATTCTTCAAGTATCAAAAATATTTTGAAGGAAAATTCTTCCAGGATCAAAAATATTTTGAATTTTTCTACTCCATTTAATACAATTAAGATCTCCTTTTCATATATATGATACCTTTTCTGACATCTATAAATGTACTTAATGTATAGCTGCAAAATGTCTTTTCACCATTTTGATTTTTTTTTTGCAGGCCCTGTCTCCAAGTTGCCAGGTTTTCAAAGAAAGGGGATACAAATTTAGACATCCTAAGAACACTTGCAAATGAGTTCTATTGGATAACTCGTCAAGGAATTCTTGTAATTTTGTCAACATATGAGGCTGGATACAAATCTTTCCCTAATCTAAATGGAGGCCTTTTATATATATATATATATATATATATATATATATATATATATATATCATTTTGTCCTATTACTAGCTCTCTATTGAACGAACATATACCATTTTCTCTTTATCTAATGGATTTATAAAAGGATTCAGGGTGTTGTATATGTTCTTTTATAGATTTAAAGAAAATAATGATGACATCAATATATAGAAAAACAAATTCATTAATTGAGATGTTTGAGAGAATTATCCATGCACCTTTGGAAGTATGGAGGTGTAGCACTCAAACCAAATGGAATAAAATTCCATTTAAAGAGTCCTTGTGGGACAGATAAATCAGTCTTATACTTATCGTATGCCATAACCTTGATCTGCCAAAATCCTGATTTGTAGTCAAGGTTTGATTAGATCCTACATTGAACTCTCATGTGCATGATATTAGTAAAATATTGCATGGGATAATTAAAAGGCATGATGATTGTATTGAAAGGTTGATAATTTATAAATAAATTATTTGTACTTCTTATCTTTTAAGAATTCTTATTCACAGAAAATGTAACACAAGAGATGGCACTTTTTCTTGGCTTGATAAATCCACCATCTAATAGTTCTTTGAGATACCTGTGCATTTAATTTTTTAAAGAAGGGATTAACGGATAAGACTATTCTTTAGAAATATTTTTCTTTGCATTCTAGTTTGAATGTAACACAAGAGATGGCACTTTTTCTTGGCTTGATAAATCCAACATCTAATAGTCCTTTGAGATACCTGTGCATTTAATTTTTTAAAGAAGGGATTAACGGATAAGACTATTCTTTAGAAATATTTTGCTTTGCATTCTAGTTTGATTTTAATTTCACTCTTCTTGATCCTTGAACCAAAAATCAAGAGGATTCATATTGACCAATCCCTTGTTAAATTTTTCTTTCATTTTTGTTATTTGGGATTCATTAATTACTGAGCAGGTCAGACTCTTCATAATCATATCTCTAGGATTTTCTCTTCTAGTTTATTTATATTTATATTTATTTAAATAAAACATTCTCACTTCTTCTTGACAATTATCTCTACTCAATAATATTAACTATTTTGATGCACTAATCTTTTCTTCTACAAACTTTAATTTTGGAATATGTACAGGTTTGAAGTTATGATGTAAAATATTTTTTGTTATATTTGGTAGAAAGGTTAGTATTCTAGAAGGAAAATATTTCATAATATATTATATTCCATGAAGGGTCAAATAATAATATTATGTATAAAAAAAATAATTCAATTTTTTTTTTTAAATAATTATTAATTTAAAAAAATAAAATATATATATACATTACATTTTTTATATATAGAGTAAAAATACATGTTTGATTAATATTAATGACTTAAACTCAATATTTAAACTCAATATATATCGAGAGGAAGGTGGAACTGATAAATTATGGATAATAAGTTTAATTGTGTAGACACATTTTCTGAAATGGAGTGGGCTGCTACCAGTTATTGAAGTTCCAATAATATCTAATGATTATCTTTACACTATTCTTTTGGAATATCAAGATTTCTAGCAAAAGATCTTGGTGATCTTGTATCTAGGAAGGCATCTACAAGGTATATAGAGTATAAATCTTATAGAATGAGACTTTAATATTTAAAAATATTTATACAATATTGTTAGTCATGGATGTACTGGGTATTGATTTAGGTTGTGTTTTTTTTAATAAAATATCTCAACATATTTTATTTTAATTGGCTCATCCTACCTTTTAATTTATGTAAAAGCTTTAACTATATCTTTTTCTTGAATCCTAGCAGATCTTACCTCACCAAGAATGGAGTCTTGATTTCCATTATTTTCCTTTTCCATATTAGTGATGCTTCTTGTTGATTGACTTCTTTTTTTATCTATTTATCTTTCCTCTTGTTTAGCGTCATCTTCATCTTCTGATTTGCAATATGATGTAGAAGCATCACCATAAGTTTGCAAAGTCTATGTTGTCAATAGTATTAAGAATCCTACAAGGTTTGTTTTCTTATAATAAGCCTCATCTGAGGCATTGAAAGTTTGTATTAGGACTTTTAGATGTTTTGGATAATTTCCCTCCAAAACTTGATATTTAAATTATCTACTAAATGGACAATTGATATTTAAATTATCTCACGTATTTATCTAACTAAATGGACAATTGTGATCATTTATTTGTCACTATGAGTCATAGGTCTACTATGGGTTTGCAACGTAGTAAGGAGTCTTCTAGAGCCCCTTACAAGTCATAGTCTTCTTAGAAAGTCACAATAAGGCAAATTCAACAAAATGCTATTCATGACAAAGTCATTTTGCTATCTTAAGATGAGCGGTTGAGGGAGAATCTCAACCAAATATCGTCATTCAAAGCTTGGGAGAAGCTTAAATACCTTTATTAGCATCGAATCTATTCAGAATATGATGTCCAAGACCCTTTACGAGCATAAAGTGGACAAATTTCCATGAATGAAGATAGAGTGTGGATATGGCAGCATGCACAGGTCTGCAGATATTATATGTGTTTCTTAATGAAATAAGTTGAAATCTTATTCAAATTAGTGTTTGTAATGTGTTTGTATCCTAATGAATCAAATTTCAGTGGTTTTAAAGCTTCTTATATGTTTATCTAATGTTTATGCTCGAAGAACTCTTGCATTTTTATTTTTATTTTCTAAGTACATAGTCATATGCAGTGGCTTTGTTACACGTGGAAAACGTTGTATGGATTTTAATTATCTATTGTAAACGTTGTAGGAATGAGTTAAGATCAACATTCGGGTGATAGTTTGAAGAAAGAGTAAAAAAGCTTTAAGAACCATCAAATTATTGCTATCGGCCTCCTTAATTTCTGAGTAAAAATGAGTTCAGAAATTGATTTCTAGAAAGGCCATAAAACATAAAATATTATGTCAAAAGACTTGAAAATCTAGGTAAAGTTGGGGAACGTGTCTATAGTCTGTTACAAGTGTTTCTAAGTCATGATAAACTCTAAATATTCAGATATTTATGACTGTTTTTCTGACCTAGACAAGAGATGAGGTGAGTTCTTATTGGTTTTAGGCTAAACAAACTTAAGTAATTCTTGGATCATGTTTGATATTATATAAGGATACTAGGAACCTAGGTATTAATTTTTCCAATATCCTTTTTGTTAATTTGACCTACTTGAGCTCTCAATTAGGCCTAAAGACTAGAAACCTTCAAAAAGACAGAATTTGAGAATTGGAGTCTAATCTCTTAGACACCTATAGAGATTTGGTTTCTTGTGTGTCTAGTATCCACATAAGCCCTTGATAATGTATTTATCATTATAATTGGTCCCTGAATCAAAAACCCCTTGAATTCAAATGTTGAGAACTATGTGGAAGACTACTATAAGTGTTCTTATGCAGATAAGGCAGAAGCGAGAGGTTTAGATTTCTTGGAAATTGTGATATGAAATATTGAGGCATTATAAAAAGGTGTAGATGTTGTTATTTACCAGTATAAAATTGTCTAAATAAAATATATCCATCTTGAATTTGTTTTCAGTCTTTAAGAAGCAGAACTAGGCTAATGGGCCTATAACAGTTAGAGTTGCCATTATCTAAGATTTGTGTTGTATTTATTTATGCACTAAGAAGCCTGAGTCAAACCTTTGGTAAAGCTATCATATTTTTGTTTAAATAAGTGATAATTTACATTTGAGTGCTTTAGGAGTTGAATAAGGGTTGTGAAAAGGTAGATTTGTATCGAGAAGGAATACTCTATTTAAGATCAACGAGGATGTATTTTATCAGAGTACAAAGATTCAAAATAGAAAGAGGTAGTGATAGAGAGTAAGGTCATTGGTATCTCAATACCATTACAAAAAATATATTCTTGTGACAGAATAAGAGATAATCAAGATAAAAGAGAGGTCTAGTATGCAAGCTAATTTCAAGAAGTTGTTAAAATAGACTTGGATGAATGAGTGGCCCTTTGTATTTGGTCATCAAGTGTATCAGAGCATAGTAGTTCTTTGGGAAAAAGTATGAATTTGTTTTTTACATCAATAAATATTTGTTATAGGATGATTGTAGGAAGGTTCAACAAATCAAAGAAAGCAAATAAGAAGACTCTACTGGAGGAAGACTTGGTAGTTATTCAAAGGTGCATGTAATTGATATTTGATGTTTTATATGAAGTTATTTATTGAGATTTGGAAAGAGAATAGGATAAATGGAAGTCTCATATCCCACTAAGGCTTGAAGAGAAGAAAAGAGTGAGAAGAGCATAGTGTTTGCTCAAGAAATAGTAATCCAAGGTAAGGTAAACTTGGATATGTGATTTATTGGTATTTGGTTGAAGTGTTGTTGTTGTAGGCCATTGACTCAAAGTGTGAGGCTTAGAAAATCCATTGAAAAGGATCAAAAGACTAGGGTGAAAAATACCTAGGTTAGGATCTAAGGAATCCAAAAGACCAAGGTGAAAAATACTTGGGTGAGGCTCTTGTGAAAGACCAATGGACCAGGTGCATAAAAAGATAGACTTAAGGAAAGAGAGAGATTTCCAAGAGGAAATGGAGGATGCAAAGCAAAAGATCACTTTGATAAGGCTCATCATTGAGATTAAGAAGGACCCATGGAATGAGTTGTCGATCAAAAAGATAGTCAAATGGCCAATTGATCAGATTGCCAAGAAAAGAAAAAGACAATAGATAAAGAGATGGATAAGAATGCTAGAAAAGAAAAAGGAAGAGGCAATTATGTCTCAATTTTTGTCTCTAACATCAAATTGGAATTTTTAGGTATGGTAGTAAGTGAAGAATAACAATTTTTAAACCTATTTAAAGATTTAAACAATGAGTATTTGAAAGATAAAGAACATGAACAATATGTTAGCTCTGAAGAAAAGATAGACATGCCTTTATATCATGTGTTGTGCTATCCAGAAAAAGGAACACTATTGGAAGAAGAAAATTGCCTCATTGAAGGCATGATACAGGAAGAACACAAGAAGATGCTCAAGGCTATCAAGTTTTTAAATCTAATATTTCATTTCATGCTTTGATTGTGGGTACATAATAAGGTAATGAATAAAAATTACTTGAGCTAATGAATAGACTCATAGACAATTATGAGAAAGAAGAGGTTCACTACATATCCTTGACATTTGAAGAACAATAAGAGGAGATCCTCATTCGAAAGGATGATAACAAAGAAGACACAACATCAAGAAGAAGTTCTAAGGCATTATTAATAGGTGATAAAGAGTTTCTATATCAATACAAAGAGGAAGAGATAATTTATATGTTGATGACAAGCAAGAAAGAGTTATTGAAGCCAGTTGAAAAAGAAACAATGGATAATATGTTGTCTAAATAGTCAAATGATAATCTTGAAACCAATAAGGTAATCACTTTTCTTTCATATCTTAAAAATTTTCTAGATAAATTCTTGGAAGGTGACTTATCTAATGAATCAAAAGGAAACAATAAAAGTTTTATTCTAAGAACTAAAATGTTAAAAAAGAATGCCATGGTGGACAATAGTGTAGGAAATCTAAATGACCATTTCATAGAGATAAGAATTCTAATGGAATAAATGGATGATTCTATAGAATAACTACTACTATATATGGTAGAAATTAATATTAAATAAAAATAGAAAATGATCGAGGATGAAATTCAACAAAGGAGAAAGGAAATACATATTTCTATGAAAAATACGTTGAATACAATAATGAAGACAGGTAAGAGCAATGAGGAGGTGAAGAATGATAAAGTAAAAAATGGATGATGGGATTTGAAATGGAAATAAAGCAAAGAATATGTAATAAATATCCATAATGAAGTAATTGGAAAGTATGAATAGTCCACAAAAGGATAAATATTCAATATGACTTTAAGGCATGATAAGAAAATGATGAAATATGTTTTTTTATTCACAAGTCTATGTCATTTGTAGGTATGCCATTGAGATTAATGCCAAAGGAGTTATCTAAATGTGGTGATATTGAACACATGAACTTATATAAAAAGATAATTGATATAGATAATGTTAAATTGACTTCATTTTTAGAAATGAAAGTAATGACAATCACACATGAGTAGGAACCCATGGAAATTTTTTACGCTGGTAGTTCGATGTAGTAACATCACCATAAGTTTCCAAAGTATATGTCATAAATAGTCTTAGGAATAATAGGAGGTTTTTTTTCTTATAATAATCCCCTTTTGAGGCATTCAAATTTTTTATTAGGACTTTTAGATGTTTTGGATAATTTTCCTAGAAACCCTGATATTTAAAATTGTCTCACATATTTATGTAACTAAATAAATAATTATAATCACTTATGAGTCAATATGTATTTTCAATGGTCTATTATGGGTTTAAAACTTAGTAAAGTGTATTCTAGATATTTTTATAAGTCATAGTCTTCTTATAAAGTCATAATAAGGCAAATTCAACAAAAGGTTATTCATGACAAGTCACTTTGCTATCTTAAAATGAGTTGTTGAGGGAGAATATCAGAAAAATATAGTCATTATAATCTTGGGATAAGATTAAATACCTTTATTATCATAAAATATATCCATAATAATATGTCCAAGACTTTTTCTAGTCATAAAGAGGACAAATTTCAATGAATGAAGATAGAGTGTGGACAGTCTGCAATGTATAGGTCTGCAAAAATTAGATGTATTTATTAATTAAATAATTTTAAATATTATTAAAATTAGTGTTTATAATGTTTTCTATCCTGATGAATTCAATTTTAGTGGTTTTAAAGCTTCTTATATGTTTATTCGATGTTCATGCTTAAAGAACTCTCAAATTTCTGGGTTTTTGTTTAGCACACAATCATATACAATGGATTTGTTACATGTGTAAAATGTTGTATGGGAGTAAATTATATATTTTAAAATTTATAAAAATTATTAAATATCATAATATAGGTTGTATTTTGAATAAAAATTAAAAAATATATACGAAACATCAAATTATTGCTCTCAGCCTCCTTAATTTCTGAGAAAATTGAGTTCAAAAATTGATTTCTAAAAAGGCCATAGATCATAAAATAATTAAAAAAAGACTTTAGAATATATGGAAATTTTTGTAAGAGTGTATATATCCTTTACTAAGTGTTTTAAATTCAACATAAAATCTAAATATTCAGATACTTATGACTATTATTTGATCACTTGCAGGTGTATCTTCTTTTGAGAAACCTAGACAAGAGATGAAGTGAGATCTTATTGATTTTGGTTTAAAAAAACTTAAGTATTTGATAATTTTTAATATGATAAAATTTTATTATGAACCTAGGTATTTAGTTTTAAAATATCCTTTTTGTTTACTTGACCTACGTGAGCTCTCAATTAGGCCTAAAGACTAGAAACCTTCAAAAAGATAGAATTTGGGGAGTCTGATCTTTTAGACACCTATAGATATTTGGTTTCTTGTGTTTATATTATCAGAATAAAACTTTTATACTTTATTTATATTTATAAATAGTTCCTAAATCAAAAAACCCTTGAATTCAAATGTTGAGAATTATGTGTAAGACTATTGTAAGTGTTCTTATGGGGATAAGGTAGAATTTAGACGTTTTGATTTCTTGGAAATTGTGATATGAAATATTTAAGAATTATAAAAAGTTTTAGATATTTTTATTTCCATTCTAAAATTTTATAAATATAATATCTCCATCTTGAAGTTATTTGTAGTTTCTAAGAAGCATAACTAGGCTAAGAGGCCTATAATAGTTATAGTTGATGTTATTCAAGTTTTGAGTTGGATTTATTCATGCACTAAGAACCCTGAGTCAAACCTTTTCTAAAAATTTCATATATTTTTTTAAATAAGTGAGAATGTACATTTGAGGGAATGAGGATTTAAAGAAGGGTTGTGAAAAGGCAAATCATTGTCTTGAGAAGGAATAACTTATTTAAGATTATAGAGGGTGTATTTTATTAAAGTGTAGATATTAAAGCCAACAAGAGGTGATGATAGAGAGAAAGTTCATTGATATCTCAAGACCAATACACAAAATATATTCTTGTGATAGAATACGAGATAATAAAGATCAAAGAGAGGTTTAGTTTGCAAGCTAATTTCAAGAAGTTTTTAAAATAGACTTGGATAAGTGAGTGGACCTATGTATTTGGTCATCACTATATTATTATTGTCTGAGAATAAGTGAAACCTTATAACTATTTTATATTATTTTTTGTTTTGAATGGTGCTTTTTGTTTTAGTGTATTTAATTACTCGTACACCATTGTATGCTTTTAATATGCACTTGTAATATTTATTGTTATGTAATTCATGTATAATCACTCATTGGTTCATAATTATCTACAAATTATTATTAGAGAATAATATTCACCAAGTTACTAGCTTGAATAACTTATGTTATTAATAATAAATTCTTATTTTAAAATTAATTTTTTGACTAGTTTACTACTCTCAAAACATATCCCTAACCTCTTTCTTATCTATATAAGAGTATAAATAGTGTGTGATAGACGTAATTCATAATGGAAGAGATTTATTTTTATTTTCATAATATATGCCAACACCTTTTAATTTGAAGATGTAATCATGCTACTTATGATAAATTTGTGTACTAGTTTTATTTAATTATTTAATTTATTTTTATTATTTCATGTAATGTGGGTATATATATTATGGTAGCTATCATTATTCTAAACCCTATCTATACAATTTAATATGGTATAAAGATTATAGAAGCTTCACATATTCTACATGCAGATCCAATTTTTAGATATTTAGTTTTATTTATAGTTTCAAGCTTATATTTTAATGGATTATTACACATACCCAATCTCATGCTCTAACCTCTCCCTTTGGGGATATTGGTCAATCATAAATTGGTGAATGTAGTGGGGTATAAAGGGTTTGGAAAATATCAAAATTTTCTATTTGATCTAAAAATTTATCGGATGGTATATTATAGCCAATCTATGAAATTTTCCTTCTACATTAAGATCTAATTTGGCCTCCATATGGTAGTTCTGGGTTGCCATCGGATTCATTAAAAACCCAAAGGGCTTAGATTGATATAAAATTTTACCAAATGGTAGTTACTGACATGTGTAACAAACTATTATTTTATTTCAAGTGGCAATTCAATGTTCATATAGTAATTTTGGATTGCCTTGGGGTTCATATCAGAATAAAATTGTTTAATTTTATCTCTACATTTACTATGAAATAGATCTTAGCATTTTTAGTAAACTTTCCTTATGTTTTATTACATAACATACTTTTAGTGATTTTTTTTACATTAAAATTTGTGCTAAAAATAAAATACTTCCTAGGTCAAGATGATTTTTTATAGGCAAGTATATTATATATTTTTAGCACTTTTTTATTCTTCTAACATTTATGAATCATTTTTTTTTAATATATCCACAATTATTTAGATATGCATTCATTTTTATTATAAAATCTCAAAGTTATAATTGTTTTTTAGTAGTTGTAAAACTCACTAGAGTTGTCAGTTTAGACAAATCAATATTTATATTTACTTGATATGTTGTATTAAGGGTACTTACCCAATACTTAATCCATTATAAAATAATGTATATGGATTTTATCTTTCACGTACCTCACAATAAATAGAAAGTGCTAAGTATTATTATTTGTTGCCAATAGGAAGAGTCTAGACTATTTTATTCTATAGTGTATTGATAATTAGTTAACCTAAGGAAGTCACTCTATATAGCTCAAAAATGGGGTATTTTAGCTATGATAATAGTGGAATCATCCATAGTCAGTGCCCTTTGGGTCATGTTCATTATTATTGACTAGGATTAATATATCATAGAGCCTATAAATCAAACACACCCAATCTAGTAACTCCAAATAAATCAAATATATACTTTGAATTTGTGCACACTGTTTCCATATTTCTATTTAAATATATATTTATTGTTCAATTACAATATCATAATACATGTTCAATTATAATATATAATTATGGTTTTAATTTTAGTTCAAAAACATTGTTTTCAAATTTAGTTTTAAATTAAACTAGTAAAATTCAATTTAAAGGGTGTGTTTGGCATAAATAAATTTTGATCTATTTGGAAAATAAAATTACTTACAAAAATCTTGTGTGCTACAACAAACTAGAAAAAGGTAATTCTCTCAAGTTAAAACTAGTTTAATGGGAAAGGATAGAATAATGAAGTGATCCTTAGCAAAGGCCTCTAATGCATTGAAATGAATGAAAAAGGTGCACCTTTATATATTAATAAATGGTAAAAATAAAAATAAATGGTTCTAATGATGTTATAGATATCCTTGGTCAGCTAGTTTCCCTTGAATTGAAGTTTCATTATCAGGGCAACCTAGAACCTTATAAAATTTGGAGTACCTTAGAGGACACTTTTAGAAATCACATTAAGATGATGACATACCAACTTGAAAATGAGATAAATACTCTTAGTCCTTAAAAATATCCTTACATTGAGGACTTCATCATTCAAGTCGAGTGTTTGAGGTTTCTACTTATTGAGACTGGTGAAACAAAGAGTGATGAAAACCTCATTATGACTATCTTATTTAATTGGGTCTTATTTACTTAGTTTTTATTTCAAAATACTACACATATCAATAATCTATGGCATCTACATATATGGCACCAAATTTTTAAAATATTTTTAAGATACTTTAGAGAAAAATTAAAAAACTAATTTTTATTAGGTAAATCTGACCTAAAGTTATTAAAAAAAATAGGCATTAGTGGTTAATGATATTAAGGAAACATCATAACCAAACTCTAGAAAAGGAAAGGTCCTTACAAAGAAAAAAAAGGGAGGGTTTGAAACTTAGTATCTATTCTTCTAGATATTTTTATAAGTCATAGTCTTATTATAAAATCACAATAAGGCAAATTCAACAAAATGTTATTCATGTCAAGTCACTTTCTTATCTTAAAATGAGTGGTTGAGGGGGAATATAAACAAAATATAGTCATTATAATCTTGGGATAAGATTAAATACCTTTATTACCATAAAAGATATCTATAAGAATATGTCCAAGACCTTTTCCAATCATAAAGAGGACAAATTTCCATGAACAAAGATAGAGTGTGGATAGTCTACAATGTATAGGTCTACAAAAATTAGATGTATTTATTAATGAAATAATTTGAAATATTATTAAAATTAGTGTTTATAATGTATTTTATCCTAATAAATCCAAGTTTAATGATTTTAAATCTTTTTATATGTTTATTTGATGTTTATGCTTGAACAACTCTCAAATTTCTGAATTTTTTCCTTGGTACAGTCATATACAATGGATTTGTTACATGTGGAAAATGTTGTATGGGAGTAAATTATATATTTTAAACTTTATAGTAATTATTTTATATTATCCTCTAGATGTATTTTGAATAAATATTAAAAAAAATAAGAACCATCAAATTATTGCTCTCAGTGTCCTTAATTTTTGAGTAAAACTGAGTTCAGAAATTGATTTCTAAAAAGGCCATAAATCATAAAATATTAAACCAAAAGACTTTAAAATAAATGTAAAGTTGGGGAAGAGTATATATAAACTTTAATAAGTTATATAAATTCAAAATTAACTCTAAATATTTAGGTACTTGTGATTATTTTCTGATCACTTGTAGGTGCATCTTCTTTTGAGAAACCTAGACAAGAGAAGAAGTGAGTTATTATTGGTTTTGGGTTAAACAAACTTAAGTAAGTATTGTATAATGTTTGATATGAGAAAATTATATTATTAACCTATTATTTAGTTTCAAAATATCCTTTTTGTTTATTTGACCTACTTGAGCTCTCAATTAGGCCTAAAGACTAGAAACCTTCAAAAGGACATAATTTGGGGAGTCTAATATTTTAGAAATCTATAGAGATTTGGTTTCTTGTATGTATGGTATAAAAATAGTCCCTTGATACTTTATTAATATTTATAATTAGTCCTTGAATCAAAACCCCCTTGAATTCAAATGTTGAGAACTATGTGTAAGACTATTGTAAGTGTTCTTATGGGGTTAAGGCAGAATTGAGAGGTTTTGATTTTTTATAAATTATGATATGAAATATTTAGGAATTATAATTTTTTTTAGATATTATTATTACCATTCTAAACTTGTCTAAATATAATATTTCCATCTTTAAGTTATTTGCAGTCTTTAAAAAGCTTAACTAGGCTAACATGACTATAATAGTTAGAGTTGATGTTATCCGAGTTTTGAGTTGGATTTATTCATGCACTAAGAACCCTAACTCAAACCTTTTCTAAAAACATCATAGTTGTTTTTTAAATAAGTTATAAAATATATTTGAGGGAATTAGGAGTTGAATAAGGGCTGTGAAAAGGTAGATCATTGTCTTGAGAAGGAATACTCTGTTTAAGATTAGCGAGGGTGTATTTTATCAAAGTACAAAGATTAAAGCCAGAAAGAGGTAGTGATAGAGAGAAAGGTCATTGGTATCTCAAGACCAATGCATAAAATATCTTCTTGTGATATAATAAGAGATAATAAATATCAAAGAGAGGTTTAGTTTCCAAGCTAATGTCAAGACGTTGTTAAAATAGACTTGGATAAGAGAGTGGACCTTTTTATTTGGTCATCACTATATTATTATTATATGAGAAGAAGTGAAAACTTATAACTATTTTATATTATTTTTTATTCTAAATGGTACTTTTTTTTTTAGTGTATTTAATTACTCATACACCATTGTATGGTTTTAATATGCACTTGTAATATTTATTGTAATATAATTAATTTATTATAAATCATTGGTTCATATTATTACAAATTATTATTAGAGAAGAATATTCATCAAGTTATTGGCTTGAATAAATTATGTTATTAATAGTAAATTCTTATTTTAAAATTACATTTTTGACTAGTATACTACTCTCAAAACCTATCCCTAATCTCTTTCTTATCTATATAAGAGTATACATATCTTGTGATATAGGTAATTCATTATGGAAGAGATTTATTTTTATTTTGGTAATATAGGCCAACACATTTAATTTGAAGAGGTAGTCATGATACTTATGATAAATTTATGTACTAGTTTTATTTAGATATTTAATTTATTTTTATTATTTCATGTAATGTGGGTGTATATATTATGGTATCTATCGTGATTCTAGACCCTATCTAGACAATTGAATATGATATAAGGTTTATAAAAGCTTCACCTATTCTACATGCAGATCCAATTTTTAGATATTCAATTTTATTTATAGCTTCAAGCCTATATTTTAATAAACTACTACACATACCCAATCTCATGCTCTAACCTCTCCCTTTGGGGATCTTGGTCAATCATAAATTTGTTAATGTAGTGGGGTATAATTGGTTTGGAAAATATCAAAATTCTTTATTTGATCTAAAAATTTGTGGGATGGTATATTTTAGCCTATCTATAAAATTTTCCTTCTACATTAAGATCTAATATGGCCTCCATATTGTAGTTTTAGGTTACCATGGGATTCATTAAAAACTCAAAGGGATTAGATTGATATAAAATTTTACCAAATGGTATATATTGACATGTGTAACAAACTATTATTTTATTTCAAGTCGTGATTCAGCCTTCATATAGTAATTTTGGATTGCCTTGGGGTTCATGTAAAAATAAAATTGTTTAATTTTATCTCAACATTTACTATGAAACAAATCTTAGCATTTTTAGTAAACTTTCCTTATGTTTCAGTACATAACATACTTTTAGTTTTTTTTTTATATTAAAATTTATGCTAAAAATAAAAAGTTTTCTAGGTCAAGATGAATTTTTATAGGCAGGTATATTATATGTATTTTTAGCACTTTTTTAATTCTTCTAAGATTTATGAATCACTAGTTTTTTTAGTATATCCAAAATTATTTAGATATGAATTCTTTTTAATTAGAAAGTCTCAAAGTTATAATTATTTTTTAGTAGTTGTAAAACTCACTAAAGTTTTCATTTTAGACAAATCAATAATTATATTTACTTGATATGTTGTATTACGGGTACTTACCCAATACTCAATTCATTAGAAAACGATGCATATGGATTTTATCTTTCATGTACCTCACAATAAATAGGAAGTGTTGAGTATTTTTAATTTTTTGCCAATAGGAAGACTCTCAACTATTTGATTTTGTAGTGTATTGATAATCAGTTAACCTCAGGATGTCACTCTATATACCTCACAAATGGGTTAGTTTGGCTATGATAATAATGGAATCATTTATAGTCAGTGCCCTTTGAGTCATGTTCACTATTATTGACTAATATTAGTAAATCATAAACCCTACAAATCAAACACACCCAACCTAGTAACTTCAAATAAATTAAATATTTACTTAGAATTTGTGAACACTATTTCCATATTTATATTTAAATATAGAATTCTTTTTCAATTACAATATCAAAATACATGTTCAATTACAATATATAATTATTATTTCAATTTTAGTTCAAAAACATTATTTTCAAATTTAGTTTTAAATTAGAATAGTAAAAGGCAATACAAAGGGTGTGTTTGGAATAAATATATTTTGATCAATTTGGAAAATAAAATTCCTTACAAAAAGTTTGTTTGCTACAACATTACTAGAAATAGGTAATTCTCTCAAGTTTAGACTACTTTAACGGGAAATGATATAATTCTAAAGTTATCCTTAGCAAGGGCCTCTAGTGCATTGTAATGAATGAACAAGGTACACCTTTATATCTTATTAAATGGTAAAAATAAAAAAATAGTTCAAATGATGTTAGAGATATCCTTGGTCAGTTAGTTTCCCTTGAATTGAATTTTCATTATCAAGGCATCCTAGAACCTTATAAAATTTGGACTACCTTAGAGGAAACTTTTGGAAAGATAATTAATATGATGACATGCCAACTTGAAAATGAGCTAACTACTCTTAGTCTTTAAAACTATCCTTAAATTGAGGACTTCATCGTTCAAGTCAAGTGCTTGAGGTTTTGACTTGTTGAGACTGGTGAAACAAAGAGTGATGAAAACCTCATTATGACTATCTTATTTAATTGGGTTTTATTTACTTATTTTTTATTACAAACTACTACACACATCAATAATCTATGGGATCTACATATATGGTACCAAATTTTGAAAATCTTCGTGAGATACTTTAAAGAGAAATTTAAAAACTTATTTTTTTTAGGTAAATCTGACCCAAAGCTACATAAAATATAGGAATTAGTGGTTAATGATATTAAGGCAAAATCACAACCCAACTCTATAAAAGGAAAGGGACCTACCAAGAAAAAAGTAAAGTAAAGCCCAAGCCTAAGGGCAATCTATTTACTCAATATAATCCTTCCCCAAGTCAAAATAAAGGAAAAGGGAAAGTAAATACAAATTAAAACCAAGAGTGTTATAATTGGTGTAATAAACTATGCCAAGTTAAATATTAATGTTTTAATAAAATGGCATACATAGAACAAAGGTAAAAAATTTTATAGGTTCCTACTCTTAAGACAAGAGCACCAATTTCTTAAATAATAGGGACACCTATGTCTAAATGAATTATGGATTCAAGATACTCTCACCATATGGTGCATGATGTCTCACTATTTAAAAATATTTAAAAATTATACAAAACTAAAAAAATTATGGGAAACCCTAGTTCTCTAGTTATTGAGCATGAAGGGAAATTTTTCATAGAGAATGGTTTATTACGAAAAGTTCTCCACATTACATATTATATATGAACATCCTTTCCATGTATCATATTTCACATTGAGGTGAAGTAAAAATCATTATGTTTTATATTCCTTTGTTGTAGCCACAAGAAAGGTTGATCATCAAGCACGATTGTACATTCTTCACAACTTTGTATTCACTCAACCTTCACAAGTCATGATTGCACATGCTAATGAGTTGAATAAATTTTGGCATGAGAACTTAATTCATCTCAACTATCTACCATTGTAGGACCTCTGTAAGCATCACATGGTTATTGGTTTGCCACAAATTTCATTCAAAGATGGAACTTGTCTAAGTGTACTTGCAAAACAACACAAGGATCCATTTCCTAAAGGAAAATGCTTTAGGGTGTGAAATATTATAGTTGGTTCATACTAATATTATGTACTTTCCCAATGTTTCTTTCTATAAACCTAAATATGTGCTTACATTTATTTATGATTTCTCTCATATAACTTGGGTCAAATTTCTTAAAAATTAAAGTGAAGTCTTTTAACCCTTCAAAAATTTCAAATCCCTTCTTGAAAACCTATCAGAGATAAAAATTCAAAATCTCAAAAAAATGGAGAATAATTTGCCAATAATAATATGATTAGATTCTATGAGTATCAAGGATTTCAACTTCAACATAATGTATCTTACACCCCTCAAAAAATGGTGCAGCTGAGCACAAAAACTACACATTAAATGAAATGGAAAATTTCATGGTACATTCTAAATACTTTCCTCCATAGTATCGGGCTGAGGAAATTTAGTGTGAAACCTATATCTAAAATTTCACTCCATACTTTCTAATTCAAAACATGAATTCTAAATAAAAATGTTTTGGTGTCAAACAAAATGTTTCTAATTTCCACATTATTTGGATGTAATTCATGGGCACAAAATCTAGATAAAAAGTGCAAAGAAATAGAAACGACAATCCATCCTTATATCTTTATAGTATATTTTATGTGTGGGAATGCATACTATCTTCTTGCTTTATGCAAAAATAAATTGAGTTATTGGTAGGATGTGTTATTTGAAGAACAATCCTAGATTTTGCACAAACATATCCTACCTCCTCCATTACCTTCTACTGAGTTAGACACAACTTTTGATGGCTCTAATGAAGAAAAAAATAGTTTAGATGAATCACATTTTGAGAGTTACTATAATTTTGATTATGATCTATAGGGGAACAACCAACATGTTAATAAATTCCAAAAATATTTAGAATACACCTACACAACCAAAAAAACATATTCCAAAATGGGTTCAATTTTTTATAAATGAGGCTATTTCATTGATAGGGGATCTAAGATATCCAAACATTAAGATATCATAACATCTATATGGTGTTATAAATTTAACATAATTGGTAGTGGCATAGGATCAAAGGACTCACCATCAAGATTTTAAGCATCTTTAATGGAAGGTAGCTATGGTATAAAATCTTATCTCATTGAATCATAACATGGGAATTAGTTCCAATTTTAAAAGGAATAAAACTAGTGAAGTGCAAGTAGGCATACCACACTAATTATTTAGTAAATGGGTCTATTGATAGATACAAATCCTAACTTGTAGTAAATTTTTTTTGATAAATTGATGCTATTGAATACCCTAAAACCTTCACTCTAATTTCCATGATAAATTCCTTTAATCTAGTACTCACCTTAGTTAAAACATATGGATTGGAATTCCTTTAGATGAATATCAAAATTGCCTTATTACATGGAGACTTAAAAGAACAAATATGCATGTACCAACCTCCTAGGTATATAAGTAGTGAAAACTCTATCTTTGTGTATAGATTGAAAAATTACTTTTATGGTTTGAAATAGGATTCTCAATCTCGGTATGAAAATATAAACATGATTTTAATCAACTATAAATTTACATGGATTTATTTTGATGTTATGGTTTACACTAAGAAATTAAATGGGGAACTTGTAATTTTTGTCCTCTTTGTTGACTCAATCATCATAGGGAGTTGCACCAATCATATTCATGATTTGAAATCTTAGGTAATGATTTTTTTTATACGACTACCTTAGGATTGTTAATTTATTTCCTTGGTTTTAAATTTCATAGTTTGAGAAAGGAATATTTGTTAATAAATCCAAGTATGCTCAAGACATACACAACCAATTCAACTTAAAAGACTACAAGTCTACATAGAATCCTCATCAATCTAGAGAAAATATTTTCATCAATGTATATTTTCCTTTAGTTGATGGTATAATCTATAGGCAAGTGGTGGGAATTATTTTATACTTGACTCATACTCATCTTGATATATCATCTGTCATGAAATTGGTATCATGCTATTTTTAGGACCCCCATGAAATCTATTTTAAATCTTCAAAACACATTTTAAAATATCTTCATGGTACTAATAATATGACATTGAGTATAATTCATGTGGAAAAGCCTCAAATTATAGTTGTACTTATGGTTGAAAAATAATAGTTGTTGACTACATGGATAGTGAATTAGAAAGATATCCAAACAGTTAAAAGTCATCCACATGATACATCTATCATCTTGGGGCAAGTCTCGTGACTTTATCTTGTAAGAAATAAATTACTATTACTTTATCTACTACATAATTTGAATATAGTTTATATTTTGAAGCTAGTCATGAGTCAGTTTGGATTCGACAGCAAACCTAACCCACTCCAATTTGATTCCATAGTCAAAGTGTTATCCACATTTATCAAAACCTAGTAAAGCACCAACACACAAAGCACATTGAGATTCACATGCTTTATATTTTAAAATTGATACATGATAAGCTCATTGATATTATTTTTTTCAAAATAGATGACCATGTTGTATAAATATTCACAAAACCCTTGTTTGAGGCATGATTTGTTCAGTTCAGGTACTTTTTGAGAGTGAAGGAAGGTATCATCGATGGGGGATACTTTCATGATTCATCTATCATTACCTTCAATAAAATACATATTAATGGGGATAATCAATGTATATATTTAATTAATCATACACTATTGTATGGTTTTAATATGCACTTATAACATTCATTATAATATAGTTCATGGATAATCACTAATTGGTACACATTTATCCATAAATTATTATTTGAAAATAGTATCGATCAAATTATTAAACTGATTCACTTATATTTTTTTTTTCACTTTATTGAAAGCCAAGTAAACTTTTTAACGTGATAGGGGCCGTCGGCTAGACACGACTAATACCAGTACCACGGGGCCGGTGGGGGACTTGAACACTGATGCGCAGAGCTGCAACAGAAGTACCCGACCAACCGACTACACCCCCCGACCCGATTCACTTATATTATTAATAATAAATTATTATTTTAATAATTCATGTTCCACATGTTAATGAATCACCAAACCCTATCCCTAACATTTTTTTTATTTATACAAGAACATGGAGAACTAGTGATAGAGGTAATTCATTATGGAAAAGAGTTATTGTTATTATGTAAATTTAGGCTAGAGCATTTTAATATAAATAGGTAGTCATTATACCTAAGCTAAATTTGTGAATTATTTTTATTTAAAGATTTAATTTATTTATATTATATCATGTATTGTGGGTGTATGTTTTCTATTAACTAACACAATTCTGGACTCTATCTAAAAATAATAATATTTTTGAAGAGTTAGGATGAATTGAATATTTATATTTGGCTATTGTTTGCTTTAGAATCTTCTTTTATTGTGTTAGTTTATATTCATTTTTATTTTTATTTTTATGTAATTATTTGCTTCATCTCTTGATTTTTTATAGAATTTTTATATATATTTATTTTTTCTACTAGATATTTTTCTCTATTATGTATTTGGTATGCAAGTCTTAATTTTTTTAGGAATTTATGTTTTTTGTATCCTTTGTAGTACTCATAATAGAATAAAATTATGTAGGTTATGTATCATTTGGGAGATTTGTCCCACATAATGCCTCATATAATATGTATTTGTAAATAATTAATCCCTTTAGTAATTCGAGAATAAAAAACTTAGCATGGGTATTTTTTAGCTGATCAATGATATATTATCCTTTGGTTTTAGTTGAGGGCTTCATGGAAAGTGGAAGGGTATGAGAATTAACATGTTGTTTGATTTTATTATAGCATAAATAGTGGGGTACCCAACTTCTTATAGTAGTGATAATGTAGACTGAAAAATCTAATATGATATTCAGACAAATAATGGAGGTGGGATGGTAATTGGTATAACATTTAGGTATAGGAGGAGGAAAAACAAAAGGAGTCATGCACCAAATTTTATGTCTATTGGTAATGTGAAGTAACTCAAAGAGAATATTGTAATAATTTGAAATAATGGAGGCTAAATATTATTCATTATTAATTTCATCACTATTAATTCATAAAGATTTGATCCATGTAATTACATAGTTGTATATTTTTCATAGTTAAGGAATACATCATGTAATGATTAAAATCATAGCTTGAGTTAGAAAATGGAAAATATGTATAATTATCATGACCATGTATAATTATGGAAAATAAATAATTAGGTCTGAAAATCATATTTATATACAAAAATTTGAAACACTAGAAAGAAGGATGAAACATTAAGTGAAAACCTATGGTTTGCCTATGCTCTCAAAAATATGTGGGTTAAGTAATTTATTTTAAATTTTTTTAAATTTATAGTGATATAATAAGATAAAACTTTGATATAATTCATATTACATAATATATTATAATAAGACATGAATTGGCTAGGGCTTTCTACTTGTGATTATAACTGAATTGGATAGAATAAGGTAGTTCCTTTGAATGTGTAACACTAAAATATGATTATTTGACAATGTTATATTATTTGTAGATAGGGAATAATCTTAGACATATTATGTATTTATATGATATATTTTTTGTAATTTTCCATGCACATGACATATGAAATGTAGGGGTCAATTCTATGAAGATATCTTGAATTTCAAAATTGGCTATTTTTATGTGCAAGAAAGTGTTTGTTAGATTTCTATGACTAAATAATTATATAGGTGTTTGAGTTAGACAAACTCATTTGAGAGGAAAAATATTGATTTGATGATCTATATATTTCTAAGTATGATGATTAACAAGTTAAGTATAACTTTGGGAATGTCTATAGGTGAATGATACAAAATTAGGAAGGTCCAACCCATGGAAAGCATGTGGAAAGAAGAGAAAGATGTGTAAGAGCCATATGTGTAGGGAAAAGTCACGTAAAGTGAATTTAATTTAGGATTGACATTTATAAGAGTTTATACTATAATTTAGTGTCTACACATGTATATAGGGCACTCGATCTCTTAACCTAGTGATATAGATATAAATAATATAAATGATATAGAATTATGTGTGTGTGTGTATGTATATATATGTACATATTTACATTTATATACATATATGTATATATACAAACACACATATGTATATATATACATACATATACATATGTGTGTGTGTGTGTGTGTGTGTGTGTGTGTAATAAATTTTAACTGATCCAAGAGGATCCAGGTCATTAAATTATACTGTAAATTATTGTAGTTATACATCCAGACTATGGCGTTTACTTATATATAAGTAAAAACCATAAATGATCTCACTATGATTCACATATCAAACATCTTTTCCATGTGTTTAAGGGTTATGATACTTAGGCTCATTATCTTTTTTTAACAAGTTACCAAGGTTTTAAAACTTAGAGAGTTATCTAAATTATCAAACTTAAACCTTTTATACACCAATATAGTATGTGTTTGTCAATCTTCTTCAGCTCCCATTTGATAATCCAAGTGTTATCTTCTTGCTACAATCATTTCCACTGCACCAAATACCTATTATAATTCCCTTGCCTTGTGCTCACCATCTTTATATCTAAACCCTGCACTATTTTTTCTTTCTTCTTCTTTAGAACTTGTTGCTCCCAATTTTCTTCTGTATCTTCATCATCTTCACCATCTTCTCCATGCAATTAATATAAATTTAAAACATTAAATACTGGAGAAATATCAAAATTCTATGGTAAACTCGCCTCATAAGCACTGTCATTGATTTTCTTCACAATTTTGCATGGTCAAATATTCTTGTACTTCAACTTATTGTATGTGACTTTTGTAAATATATCTTTCTTAAAGTAAACCATTATGAACTCTCCTTATTAAAATACCTTAGATCTTCTTTTGACATCCACTGCTGCTTTATATTTCTCATTACTTTCCTACAACTTTATTCTTACTCCTTACAGCTATTGTATATGCTCTGCAAACACTTCTATATCATCATTACTTGATCTATAATTGGTAACTATACCTAATCTAAAATACCCATATAATATATTCCATAAAAAATTTTAAAAGTTGACTTTCTTGTTGATCTATTCACTAAATTATTATATGAAAACTCAATTTATGGTAAAGCAAAGTCACATTGCTTTAGCTTCTCTCCCACTATGCATCTCAATAGATTTTCCAAGTTCCTATTCACAAATTAAATCTATCCATCTATTTGTGGCTGATATGCACTACTAAATTGTAGCTTAGTACCCATCTTCTTCCATAAAGTCCTCCAAAAATGACAAAATTTTTGTGTCCCTATCTGAATTAATAGTTTGTGGAACACCATATAATTTCACAGTATCCATAAAAAATAATTTTGCAACTCTAGTGGCATCATTGGATTTATTACATGTAATGAAATGAACCATTTTATAAAATATATCTACAACAATAAAAATTGAATCATTACCTCTTTGTGTGTTTGACAATCCTAACATAAAGTCCATACTCAAATCTAACCATGGTCCTCTTGGAATTGGTAATGGTATGTAAATTCCAGTATTTTGTGCATGTCCTTTAGCCACCTAACATATCCTACACATTGAAACATACCTTGTCACATCTCTCTTCATTTTTGGCCAAAACTATTTTTTTTCCACCAAAGCTATTATCTTCATCTTACCAAAATGTCCATCCAAACCACCACTATTTAATTCTCTTATTATATTGTCTCGTAGAGACCCAACTAGAATGCATAATTATTTCCCTTTGAAGAGATAACCTTCTTGTATAAGATACTCATCATGAATAAAATCTATCCCAACTAATAATATCTTCATGCACTACTCAACTACCTTACTAAAATATGGATCAGTATCATATAATTCTTTAATAGATTAAAATCTAACTACTTCACTCATCATAGTAGTTTATAATGCTACCCTCTTTCTCAAGGCATCAGCTACTTGATTTTGTTTTTTATTTATGTTTCAACACAAAAGTATACCCCCACAAGAAATAAACCCACTTTCCATGCCTACTATTCAACTTCTTTTGTGTATTCACATACTTCAAAGCCTCATGATCTATAAATAGTTTAAACTCCTTAGGCACTAGATAATGCCTCTAATGTCTTAATGCTTGTACAATTACATAAAGCTCAACATGATAAGTAGATTCACCTTGGCTATTATCATCTTTCCTTTCTATACCACATGATGATTCACCTTGATTGGCATTAAAGCTACCTCTGATGGTATGAAACCCACCTCATCCCCTTATTGGAGGGGATCCACCTCTTCTTAGACCAGTAGATGTCCTTCTAAAATTCTATCTATTTTATTTTTCTTCTATCTTCAAAGATAATTGATAAACCTCCTCCATGTTAAGTACTCTATGCATGCTTAATCTATCTTCAATAGAAAATTTCAAACCATTTACATACCTTGAATCTATCTACTCTTCTGTTTCATCATGCTCCACTTGTATGGAAATATTGTGAACTTCATCTATATACTCTTGTATACTATGATCTTTTTGCCTTAAATTTTGAAATCTTCTATATAGGGTTTATGCATAATCCACAAGAAGAAATTTCTCTTTTAGATTTTTATCCATTCTTTTTCATGAATTAATATTCTCTTTACTTTTTTTTATCTCTCTTTCTTTAGGCGATCCCACCAAATGATTGCATGACCTTTCAATTTCATGCATGAAAACTTTACCCTCTTGTCTTCTCTCATGGTCTTCCACTCAAAGAACTTCTCCATGCTACTCATCCAATTTATCAACTCCTCTAGTTTTAAATTACCTCTATTATCTAGAAAATAAACCTTGATTCCTTCATTTCTTCCTTCTAAATCTTAAACCAAACTCTATTCCATTGATGGTACCTACTCTTATTGTTCTTCTTTTTGTTTAATTTCTTCATCATGATATATGTCTTCCTGATCACCAACTTGTCTTCTTTGCTAATTGGTGATAACATCTGTGAATTATTGAACTCACATCTATAGCTCTTGTATAGTCTATTTAATTTTTCCAATACCTCCTCATCCTCTCACCATTATTTACTCCTCCAAGATTCAAACTTTCTCTGATACCAGATAATGAACCCAAAAACTATCAAGAACAAAAAAATTACCAATAGGCCAAGATCTTGAAACAATACTCAAAATTTATTCATATTAATTGCTTGAAATAATTATAACCCAAACCATGATTAAATAAGCCTCAACTTATAAATTAGAGTTTACATGTAAAAATTCTAAAAAAACTAACATCTACAAAAAAAACTTCTATTTTTAGTAAGGCACACATGCAACTCAAAAAATATCTCAAAATATTCTAAACACTAAAATTATCCAATGAGATGAAATTCAACTATTGTTGACTTTCTTTTGGTTCTAAAAATAGAAAATCTTGAATTTTTTTATTAAACTACATTTTTGGACCCTATTTTTTCTACATCAAGAATACAAAAAAAGAAAAAAGAAAAAAGGTTAGTTATATAAATAAATTTATACTAGAATTTATACATTGAAACTTCATTGTATGCAAGGAAACAAACATGAATGTTGTGGGTCATACATGATTGAGTTGTGATTCATTTTATACACATTAGAAAAAATGCTAATTTATATAAATAAAATTAGACTAGAAATTTTACCTTAGAATGTAATTGTATGCAAAGAAACAAACATGAATGTTGTTGATCATACATGATTAAGTTGTGATTTATTTTTATTCACATTTAATTATGTCTATTATGGGACTTATGCTCCACTAGAGAATAGGAAAACTATTTAGAGATTTTTTAGGATCACAAAATTGGTATAAATTTGAAGTCATCACACCAAGTAAAATTCAATAATTCTATAGACATGCATACGATTGTGAAACAAGATTTTAGAAAGAAATAAAATTAATCAATATGTGATATAGATTACAAGGAATCATGAATCTTCATTCTTAAACCATGTATAAAAAATCCAATAAATTTAGGGACCTATAAGAATATATAAATATGAATTAGTGATAAGATTAATAATATATTGAAATATTAAAACAATATATTGAAAATAATGCACAAAAATATTCTTTAATAATGTGAAGGCATCCTTGTATAGTTGAATTTGTACCTTATAATCCAACTGTAGTTGGTGATAAAATTTTTCCATTAAGAAATGAAGATGAAAGATGTGGGTGTTATATTATTGATTTGTGATTCAAGTATATGCATGTTTAATTAGGATTACAAAACTATAAAGATAGGTAGCTTTATTTTGGGTATTGTGCTCCATTGAATAATAGGAAAACTATCTCAATATTTATTAGGCCCATTAAATTCATAAAAAATCAAATACAAAAGACCAAGTATAATCCAATAATGATTTATAAAATAAAAGTAGCATGATGCAAAGGAGAGAAATAAAAAAAAGTAAAAAATGCATGTTATGGATATAAATAATCATAAAGATTAATGGTTGAGTATAAGGAATTCAAAAATAATGCATTTGGGAGACTATGCACAACAATTTTGTGCAAACAGCAATGATATGTAAAAAACAAGAAAGGAAAAACTAAAAATAATATAATTCATGTTTTTGTTAGAAATATGAATTAATTTATTTTGTGTTATATATAGAAACACCATAGATAGGTACCTATAGTGGGTTCCATTGAGATTTGGATAAATTAAAATATTGAATAGTGTATCAAAATGTTGAAATTAAAATTTAAACACATTAGGATATTAATAAAGATATTAAAAAACTCAATATGGTACATCTATGAGTTGGTCAGTTTTAGGTTTTGGATCACTATTGAAATTCAACTACACTAGTATAATAGATTTAAAAGTCTACTTTGCTATTAAGGTTAGGAAATTTTGATCTCTTAGTTTTTTGGTTATATATGCTAACAAGTGTCTGGTTTCCCAGATGACCTAAACTTCAAATTATAAGCTAATTATTAAGCATCAAAATTATAGTTTTTAACATCAAAAATAAATTGCTCATAATTAATTTTTATCTTTCATTTTAAATCTAGTGAAATAAATTAAAAAACAAAATAATTGTGCAATCTAGACATCGTTCATGTCAACTGGATGGTTGGAAAACAATATTTAAGATGTTAAGCAGGCATATAACTCATATTTTTGTGAATTAAGTGTTTTTATTGGATTTACACCAAGAAAATGATAAACATGAGGCTACGAATAGTTACACAGATTCTAATAAGAGTAAAATAGGTATAATGCAAAAAGAAATATTTCATAATAACACAAGAATGTGACTTGTATTTAGCTCAATTGATAAATAAATTTCTAATAAATGTCTTATATAGGAGAAATAACATGCAACTTAAACTTAGAATCATGGAGTTAAGTAATAGTAGACTAGGGGAGAACAAATGTGTAAATACCACTTAGCTAATGCAAGTGCTAGCTAACTATTGTAGACTAAAGAATCACCTAAGTAATTTAAATCTACATGTGTAGGGATAATCCATTTAATAAAGAAATGGAATAACATTTATATCCTAAACTAATAGTTTCCTCTATTAAAGTAACAACATCCCAATAGGGTTTTCCTACCATATGATGGATGAACATAATCTTAAGTATGTTAGTTGATAGAGTACTACATTAGCTAGGTTGATATGGTAAAAATGATAAAATATAGACTAAAAAATATATAGGATAGGTCTATATAGGATAATTAATATAATTATGACATAGACTGCATCGACTTAGATGATACATTATGATATAAGGAATCTAGTAAGTTTGAGTCAAAAGTAGATGAGGATCTAAGAAAAATGGAGACTTAAAGGAGATTAAACTGATAGTAATGAAGGTAAAAAAATAATATGAAAACACCTCTCAAAAAATACATTGAGCTTATCCCACCCTAATCATGGTGTATCCTATAAGGTGCACACTCAAGGAGATTGATGTGTCGATAAGAATCTACAAGAGAAAATGTTAGTAAATTGATATATTCAAAATTATTGGGTTTATACAGACTACAATGACTACATAATGTGCACAAAATGGATTTTAAAAGGATGCTCAAACATGTACTTTTTGAATTAATTCACATACCAATATATAATAATGACTACAATGATTTAGTGGCATATATGAGTGTTGTAGTATGATAAACAATTCACAAGACATCTTTATGATGTCATTTTTTAAAACTAAGATTGGATTAGAGGGTATATTTATTACATTATAAAGATTTACACATAAGGATATGTACATTCATCAAATCATAATGGAGTGCATATATTTTTTAGATGTTGTAAATAATAAAATATTAAATGTGTGACACATACTACAATGATGGAATAAGGGCATATAGTATTTTAAGATTGTTTGATGTGTGTTTTTTCATGAAAAAAATAATGATGGGTATAAATTCCCTTTCATTTTACCACTTGTTAATATTAATAACCCTAATGTACAAGTTATGTTTATGTCTCAAAGAGTAAAAGTAATATAAATAACTTGATGATTTTGTAGATTATTACCTCTTAAGGGATTATTATTTGTAGCATATCCATGTTAAATTATTCTAAACTATCTCATTAAAACTACTTATATCTAACCTGATTTAACAAGAACAAGTTATAGAGATAATTAGTCTAAAAATAAAGACTAATTATAAAAAATATGCATTGAACCAAAAGAAGATATAAATATTATATTGAAATAACATAAGAACACTACTTGAAATTAAAATTAATCTACTAAATTTTAAAGAAACAAATATGATATAATACAAGTTTTAGATCATGTTTTACCTAAAAGTGAACACTAGGGTAGGAAGACATAATAAAATAATAAAATAGGTTGTGCAAATCGGATCTAGCGTAATATATTCCTAGACATTATATTAGAGCCCTAATGTGCTAAAAATATAAACTAAAATCATGAAAAGAGATTGAAAAAGTAATAAAATGACAAAGGGATATGAAAAATGCCACAACTAGTGATTGTAATATATTTGAATTAGATCTAGGCTTTGGAACTAATTATACTACGCTATGTGAAGTTTAGACTACTAACTATACTTGGAATTAGTCTTAATCTAAATGTGTGTTGGACATAATAGACAAGATACTAAATGTATACCTCTACTTTGTACTGCTCTTCCTTGAGACCTGTGTTTTGTAGATCTTGGAAGTCTTCATCAGAGCTATTGTTGTGTACATACTTATATATCTTATTATCATTTCATGCTGAAATTTTATTTAAATTATACTATATATGTTGAGTATGATATTTATATATTAGAACATGTGCTTGTGGACACATACTATTACATGTAGCTATGAGATACAGCATGTAAACAACTTATTTTTTAATGTAATCTTATGTTCATCATTGGTATAATAATGAAGTGCCATTTAAATTATTATTGAAATATGAATCCCATGATGTGATATTGTTTTATTTATTTATGTCATCTATTATTTATATTATTATTCACCCTTATCATACCATAGAGGTATTTTCATGTATCTATTTTTTATGCAAATGATAGGTATGATAAAAACATTGTACATATATAATTTGAGTTGGTATAAGATCTGTATATTATCAATTAGGGTGGAATTTAATTCAACCCATTAGAGTCTCAACAATGAGTTCAATGTGGTAGTGAGTTCAATGATAACTGACACTCCATGATAAGCTTGGATCACCACGTATATAGTTTATTTATATAGCATATCATCCCATGGGTACTAGCATATCATGAATTAGAGGCACAAACACAAATGAACTAGTTATATTTTAATGAGAATCATTATATAGTTGACTATGTAATAATAAAATAAGGATTTTTGTGGCCACCTAAATATGAATTTATTAAAATGAATAAAAATGGGGATACATTTCAAGAAAAATTATCTTAATCCAATATGAATGATGCATTACCATTGAATTAAACCTTAAAGCATAAAGTGATGGCCACAATAAAAAGTCATTCATTTAGTGAAAAGAGCACAAACATATTGAGCAAACACCCAATAGTCTAATAGTTTTGAAGAAGTTAGGTGTGATAATTTTATTCATTATCCCTAGATCAATTGAAAAGAAAAATTAAGAGGGACATGGCTTTGTGATATTCAAGAAAAAAAGGAATAAAAAATAAAATACCCCACACGTTACATTTAAGCTAGGCAGATTTTGTGGAAAAAATGAAGGGGGGATTAAAATGAAACATCTAAGCTTTAAAATATGACACACGCAATCAATTTTGTGGATGAAATGAGTGGATAGTAAGGAAATTTTAGGAACATAATTGGCAGTGTTATCTATGTAGTGATTGACTATATCATAATTTATCCCTATAGACACATAGATTAACATCTAATATAAAAAATAATACACTTTTGACCACTCGTTATGCACACCTATCCCATGCTCAATTACATGGTGTTATACCACTATACCTCTACTTATAGGCAAATGACCTATTGTCCTAAAGCAACATTTATTTTTTAGTTACTCATATTCATCATTCCATATATCGTATACTCACTATATGACTTATTTAGGCTTCTAGCTCAGTTGTCCCTATTGATTAGACAAAGCTCCCCCTTCAAGAAAATCCTACTCATCAATCGTGTTTAAAGCTACCAGTTTTATCCTATAGCCAAATAATGACTATTTTATCAAATTCAAATTTACCATAGTGGGTCATCCCTCATATTTTTCAAGTTTCATTTGATAAAATTCTAAAAATATAAATATAAATCTACATTTTATAACCATTTGTTCACTAGATCTGCTATGATGAAAAACATTAAAATATATCACATAACATTGAGAAAAAACCCATCAATTCTTCCCAATTTACAATCCCTACAACCCAAAGAGAAATGATCTAAGTTTGAATACCATTTCAAGTTCCTAAATAATTTTTTAAGCAATTAATCACACCAAGATTACACCATAATATAACATTACACTAGTATTTGACACACAACACCATAGCATGGGATAATTAAATGTAGTTTGATCCCTCTTTAGAGTATTTGTATGTAGGTAGTACTCAATATAAGGGGTACTAAGCTCAAACATAAATTTATTCACTAACCCCTTTTTCCCATTTGTCTTATTCACTCTTCATATTCTATTAAAATAGGGTTTCAATTGAATAAGAAGGTACACAACAACTATTGGAGTCGATCGATCAAGCCTAATCACACATAAAGGACCTATAAGTGAAGGCACACTAATCCAAATTATACATAAGGAGAAAAAATCCACCAGATGCTAATGTACCCTATAGATGTTAGTGTAGGTCGACCTTATCTAAGTAGTATGGCCTTATCTTAGGTAGATGCAAAGCCTTGTTCTTGATTCATAGTGACCTCACACAAATCCACAACATATTACATAGTCCATTCAATAATATATCAAATACAAGTCTAAACTAAGTTATGTTTCTTAGTTCTTACCCCATTTAACAAATTTTAAAATTAATAAGTTTCAAATTAATCTAGTATCTTTATTTCACATCTTATAAATTTTTATTTTACTCAGTAATTTATCTAATCTAGATTAAAATTATTTCTTAATCCCAATCTTTGATAAAATATTCCCAAGATAATCACTAATGCCTTTTTAACCTTTTATGGAAGGATGTGTCTAAACTTAGCATTCATGAATTTTATATTTCAACTTTATTTTTTCTTGAATGATTATATTTTTGATTTATTAAAATTTTGATTAACTACATGGATTTATGATCTGTTATGTTATTTTAATTATATAAATTCCCCTTATTGGAGGTTTGGATGTTATACAATGACTAAACTATCTTATCTTTTTATTTTTTTTATTCTTTTCCTTACATTATTCTTCCATTTTATATGATTCCTTTAGATGGATAATTTTAAGGATATAAATATAGATTTACATCCAAAAGTATGTTTGCATCTATCAACATTGTTTTCATAGCTACGTAGTATGAATTCCTCTACTAGGGCACTAAAGAGAGGTGAAAAAAATTCAAATCTAGTGTTTTGGGGGTTTATTGAATCTCATAGGGTTGAATATATTCACCACCTATGCAAGCTTATTTCCTATTTTCATGGGATTACAAACCTTAATAATGTTTAGATCTCTAGAAGCTATGGGTTTTAAGCTGCCATATGAATATGAAATTATTCTAATATTAAATGTTTTATTGTGTCTCTATGTCATTTGTGAAATAATCTCTCTAATGATTTTTTGAATAATCATTTTTTTGTTTTAATTTATTCTTCTAATTTTAATTTTTAACATTATATTGATTTTTAAATACACCCTTATATGACCTTTTCCCATTTAGTTCATTGGTCATAGTTGAATTTGAATAATTGAATAGACTAGATAGTGAGATATTTGAAATTAGGTCAAACTAGATAGTTATTCAATTTCAATGGTCAATATAATTATATGATAACATTAGGGTCAATTTCACTCAAAATCACACCGTGTATAATTCAAACTATTTTTGAATGTGGCTCAATTTTTCTAGAATCATGTCATTCATTGCACCATTTGACTAATTGGCTCAATATATGATGAAATCAAAGCCAATTTAGACCCAAATAACATCATAAAGTTTTAATTAGGTTTTAGGGGCTCATATTTACCCTAATTGCCTTCACAATTGAATCAATACACTATTTCATTTATTACAAGATTACATTGGAGTTTGTAGAGCTTCAAACCATATCCTATATGTGTCAAACTTGCATTAATATTTGAAATAGATGATTCTTTGATGCATTCTCTAATGAAATTGGAGGTAATTAAGTCCCAAATCACATTTTACAGTCATAATTAGGTTGAAGGGGCTCAAATTAAACTCGATTGCCTTTGAATTAAACTAATGGACTATTTAGTTTATTTGTTTACGATATTAGGGCTAGGAGATCCAAATTACATCCTTTATGGTCAAAATTGGGTTCTTAAAGCTCAATTTCACTCAAATTACATCAATAACTACACCAATTCACTCATTCACTATATATGTGAGGAAATCAAAGATAATTTATCCCCCAACCACATCATATAGTTGAAGTTACATACAAGGGTTCCAAATTTCCCCTAATTACCTCCACCATTAAAATAATTTACTAATTCATTCATTTTTTAATGCAAGTAAGCCTATTTGAATGGCAAATCATATTCTATATAGTCAAAATTACATTTTTAGGGGCAAACACACCCAAATTACATCACCATATAAATTATGTCTTTTCTTGGGTAGTGTAGATATTGATACACTCTACTTTAAAATGAAACTATGAAATTATGAATGTGAATAGATATAAACATAAACATGTATAGAGATACCCTTTTTATGTGTAATTTTATCATAATGTGTATGTATTATAGTGTATACATTTTATGCTATGTTTGAATTAGAAAACCAATCATTTTGGCTCAAAAATGGCTTGGATTCCCAATCCAAAGGATTAGACCTATCAACACATAGCCAAATCTATGAAATTTGACAAAAAATTAGAAAATTTAAATTTCATCACCAAATACACTATGAATTTTAATGATCCAATTCATGAAATTACTATGACAATAAGTGTAACATCCACTCTGAGATGTACCTAGAATAACATGATTTTTTTAATTTAATCAACATATTCTTTTTTTTAGATTTCACTATTAGAATATAAGTATTGGTCCATCTAAACACACTAAGTATATTAACTATAAAATAAGAGTGTAACAATTCCT
>JARHVA010000024.1:880000-885000 GCA_037957365.1 Torreya grandis
CCCTATTGGATGTATGCCGGTTCATCATTTGGTATCAGAGCCCAAAGGATTGTGCACAATCTAAAGATCCAAGAGAAGAAGAACGTAATTTGTGAAGAAGAAGCAAGATGGCCATGATAAGTAGGAACAGAGGTAGAGCTGGAGGAAGGAGACCTGGAGGACAGGTTGCACTGGCAGAAGAGATTAGGAACTTGATAGCTAGGCTACAAGACCTAGAGATGGCTCAAAGAAGAGGCACTGACATGGGTGAAGTCAGTGATAGAGAAGAGGAGCCACCAGAAGATGAATTGGTGGTGGAAGAAGAAATAGCTGAAGATAGGTTGATTAAAGCCATTATGAAGGTGAACACAAAGCCAAAAATGGAGGTTCCCATGTATGAAGGTAATTTGAATGTGGAAGAATTAATTGATTGGATTAATACATTAGACAAATACTTTGAGTATGAAGGAATTGAAGAAGATGATAAGAAAGTCAAGTATGCCATGACAAGGTTAAAGAGCCATGCATCCCTGTGGTGGGATGGAGTGCAAGAAGAAAGGAGGAAAGGGAAGCCAAAGATTAGAAGCTAGGACAGAATGGTAGCAAAAATGAAAGGTAAGTTTATGCCTAAAGATTATCAAGCCAATCTTTTTAAGCAATTACAAAATTTGAAGAAAAAAGAAATGTTTGTGAAAGAATACACTAAAGAGTTTTACAGGTTGATTATAAGATCAGGTCATATTGAGGATGACACAGAGAAGGTATCTAGATACACTAATGGTTTAAAAATTTCCATTCAAGATGAGATTAGTCTTCTCATTCCTAAGACAGTTGAGGCATATCAATTTGCCTTGAAAGATGAGGAGAAGACTGCAAGGAAACAAACATCCTTCACAAGAGGAAGGGGCAAGTCCATCAGAGCAAGAGGATTTCAAGGAGGTAGAAGACAGCTACAAACATCTCAAGAAGAGGCCAACAGCTCACAAAGTTCAAGAGGCAGATATACACCAAGAGGAAGAAGCCCATACCAAGGATATCAAAGAGGAAGAGAAAGATTCATGGGCAAATGATTTAGGTGCAATAAGTATGCAGGACACAGGGCATATGAGTGTCCAGAGAACCCTTCTACCAGCCATGAGAGGGGCGTACATGTGACCCAAGGTGAAAAAAAAATGAAGAAGTTGCAGTAGGTTATGAAGATACCCCAGAAGAAGGAGAGTCTCTTTTGATGAAAAGAATTTTGTTAAAGCCAAATAAAGAAGTTGTAAAACCACCTCAAAGGAAAACTTTATTTAGAACCACATCTAAAAGTAAGGGGAAATGCTGCAAGGTCATCATAGATAGCGGGAGTACTAACAATCTTGTGTCAACTGAGATGGTGGAGAAACTAGGCTTGAAGAAGGAGGTACATCCTACACCTTATCAAGTCTCTTGGCTACAAAAAGGACACAAACTATTGGTAAGTGAACAATGTAAAGTAGATAATCAGATAGGAACATATAAGGATCATATTTTATGTGATATCATGCCCATGGATGTATGTCATATCTTGCTTGGAAGGCCTTGGCAGTTTGATAGGAAGGCCATGCATGATGGAAGGCAGAATACATATATGTTTGAAAAGGATGGGATCAAGCATACACTCACACCATTGAAAGAAGAGGCTTCTGTTATTGTAGGACAGAATTCTAAATTATTGATAGTGAGTGGTAAAGAGTTTCTACATCAAATGAAGAAGGAAAAGGTAAACTTTGTTGTGATTGGTAAGCCAAGGAGTGTAGTCACTAGTACTAAGTTGATTGATTTTCCATTCGAGATTTAAGATATGTTGAATGAGTACATTGAGATTGTGGTAGATGATTTACCTAATGAGTTACCACCAATGAAAAGTATTATCCATCACATAGACTTGATTCCAGGTGTAAATATTCCAAACAAGGCTGCCTACAGGTTGACACCAAAGGAAAATGAAGAGATCAAGCACCAAGTTCAAGAATTGTTAGACAAAGGATTGGTAAGAGAGATTTTAAGTCCTTGTGCTGTCCCCATAGTGTTGAGTCCTAAGAAGGATGGGAGTTGGAGGATGTGTACAGATTCCAGAGCAATCAACAAGATTACTATCAGGTACAGATTTCCATTGCCAAGAATTGATGACTTACTTGATTGTTTGAGTGGAGCTACATATTTCTCTAAGATAGACTTGAAAAGTGGTTACCATCAGATTAGTATAAGAGAAGGGGATGAATGGAAAACAACCTTTAAGACCAATGATGGACTCTATGAGTGGTTAGTTATGCCATTTGGACTAACCAATGCACCAAGCACCTTCATGAAGCTGATGAATGAAGTGCTGAAGGAGTTCACTGGTAAGTTTGTGATAGTGTATTTGGATGATATTTTGGTGTTTAGCCAAACTAAGGAAGATCATTTGAAACATTTGCGGATGGTATTGAGTAAGCTACATGAGGAGAAATTGCTAATCAATGTAAAAAAGTGCAATTTTATAAAAATAGAGTTGATATATTTGGGGTTTTTGATTTCAAAAGAAGGATTGAAGATGGATAAGGAGAAGATTAAGGCTATACTTGAATGGCCTACACCCAGGAGCACATATGAGGTAAGAATCTTTCACGGTTTGGCTAGCTTCTATAGGAAATTCATAAGAAATTTTAGTTGGATTGTTGCTCCAATGATAGATACAATCAAAGGTGATAAAAGAATTTTTTATTGGACTGAGGCTGCTAATAAGAGTTTCAAATTATTGAAAAAGAAGGTAACTAAAGAACCAATCTTGACCTTGCCTGATTTTAATAAGCTTTTTCAAGTAGAATGTGATGCTAGTGGAACTGCAATAGGCGTTGTTTTAAGCCAAGATGGGAAGCCCATAGCATACTTTAGTGAGAAGTTAAGTGATGCTAAGAAGAAGTACTTAGCTTATGATCAATAATTCTATGCTCTTGTACAAGCTTTGAAGAAATGGAGGCACTATCTTTTGCCTAAAGAATTTGTTTCGTTCACTGACAATTATGCTTTACTGTTCATTAGCAATCAGAATAAGTTGAATCAAAAGCATGTCAAATGGATTGAATTTTTACAAATCTTCACATTCACTATTAAGCACAAGAAAGGACAATCTAACAAGTTTGCATATTCTCTAAGTAGGAGAAATCTAATCATGCAGGAATCTCAAGTAAGTATTTTGGGATTTGAAGATTTGAAGGAGCTATATAAGGAAGATCCAGACTTCAAGGAACCATATGAAGCTTGCATGAATCCAGTGGGGATTGATAGAAGTCCTTGGATAGATTTCATGGTCCAAGAGGGTTTGCTATTCAGAGGTAGCCAGCTTTGCATTCCCAAGAGTTCCATGAGAGAGAATTTGTTGAAGGAAAAGCATAGTGGCAGCTTATCAGGACATTTTGGACAGAATAAGACATTAGCACAATTGAGTGCTCATTACTATTGGCCAGGTATGGATACCGATGTCAAGAAATTTTTTGAAAGAGGTAAAACATGCCAATATGCCAAGGGAAGTAGTCAAAACATAGGTTTGTACCAGCCACTACCCATTCCAAATAGGCCTTGGGATTCAATAAGCATGGATTTTGTACTTGGTTTGCCAAGAACTCAAAAAGGTCATGACTCCATATTTTTTGTGATAGATAGGTTATCAAAGATGGCTCATTTTATTCTGTGTTCAAAAACAAGTGATGCTACTCACATAGCTAATCTAATCTTTCAAGATGTTGTTAGATTGCATGGATTGCCTAGAAGCATTGTTTCTGATAGGGATACCAAATTTGTTGGACACTTTTGGAGAACCTTATGGAATAAATTGGGTATGCAATTGAGTTTCAATTCAGCCTACCACCCCCAAACTAATGGCCAAATAGAGGCTATCAATAGGAGCTTGGGCAACATCTTGAGAAGCTTGGTAAGTATGCATCCAAAACAATGGGATCTTGCACTTGCACAAGCTGAATTTGCCTATAATGATTCTCCTAATAAAAGTACAGGATTGAGCCCATTTCAAATTATGTATGGAATGCACCCAAGAGGTGTGTATGAGTTAATAAATCTAAGTAGCATGGAAACAAAGAGTACTGATGTAGAAAAATTTGCCAATGCCATGCAAAATTTGCATGAACAGGTAAAGAAGAAACTTGAAGAAAACACTATCAAGTACAAGCTAAGGGCAGATCAAAAGAAAAGAGAGGTCAGTTTTAGTATTGGAGACTTTGTTCTTGCTCATCTCAGAAAAGAGAGGTTCCCAAAAAGGGAATACAACAAGCTAAAGGTAAATAAAATAGGACCATGCAAGGTAATAAGGAAGTTTTCAAATAATGCATATGAAATAGAATTGCCAAAAGGAATTGGAATTTCTCCAATCTTTAATGTTACAGATCTATATCCATACAAATATGAAGGACAACTAGCCAATGAAACTGAAATAGGGGTAGATGAAGTTATCCAATGGAAGCAGCAGCTACCAAAGGAAGTGCCAAAGGAGATTGAGAGCATTTTAGATAAAAAAATGGTTAAAAAGACAAGGGGCAAAGAATATTTACAGTATCTAACTAAGTGGAAGAATCTACCAGCTGAAGATGCAACATGGTTGACAGCAAATGACATCCTTAAGCTGGGCACAAGCGTAGAAGAACTGTTGAAGAAAAACAACAAGTGAAGAATACTTCTTCTGCTCCTTGGAAGAATGATGCAGGAGCATCCTCACACTAGGAATGTATTTATCATATTTTTTTGTTGATTTTAGTATGTCTAGGTGATTAAGTGAGTTCCCTCCATTTTTTGGGTTTTAAAATTTTTAAATTTGACTAAATATTCCTTAAGCCTGAAAAATCTAGTCTGTTGGGCGAATTGTTAAGTAGTTTGAGTTTTTCTATGCAAGGAGAATTGTTTTACTCATTTTAGGGAGGTTGTTGTCAGTATCTAAGTTGAGAAATATGTTTGGTAGGAGGATTTTCATGAAAAATAGGGGATGTACATTGAAAAAGGAGGAAGGG
>JARHVA010000024.1:890000-927500 GCA_037957365.1 Torreya grandis
ATCCAATAGTTACAATTTTATGGGTCTTTTATCACCTTTATATTGATATATTTTGAGTGTGTGTATAGGCTACATATAATTGTGTATAACTCTTGACCCTAATTATTTTTACCTTTAAAAAATGATTTAGTTGGTGAACATTAACAAGCTAACCTCAAGGACCCATCTATAAATTAACATTGCCTACATATCCAATATTCCAAGGAGAGCCTTAGACATATGTTGTTATCTCCTAGGTATTGGCTTGTGTGTACACAAGGATGCAATATAATATATTAAATTGCATGCAATGATATATCTTATAAATTGAAAAATATTTTTCATGGTTTTGAGTTCTTTAGACATATAATATGATTGATCCTATGAATGATATGAAAATAGGGAAGAATATGATAGTACAACTCAATTATCCAATTGATTGAATGAGATTGAATAGGTTCTTGCTTGGTATTTACTAGATGAATAATGAGTAGGCTTATATTTTTATTGATACCAAACTTTTTAAAAATATCTCATGGTAGTTTAAATAATACAAATGTGCTAACCCATAGGATTCAAAAGATTATCAAATTATATGACTTTTTAAGATTGGAGACTTAATAAAAATATAGATAACGACATAAATGTCCTTCTATGTAATGCAAGTGTTTGGTAGAATAAAAATTGATTGGGGATTTGAAAATGGTAGTGAAATATATATATATCAATTTTTAATCTTTCTATAAAGTGTAGGAGATTTAGATCATCATAAATGATATGATTAGACCATAAAATAAGTAGTTAGGCACCGTGAGATGGTGAATGTGAGTTTTTCAATATTATGAAGGCCCAAAATTGAAGGGTAGATATCTTATAGGTATTTTTTAAGTATATAATATTAATATGGTATATAAATTAGATTTTATTATCTACATTCCCCCCCCTTTAATCTATTAATGCATAGAGATGAAATTACTAGGTTGAAGGAAACAAATGTATCCATGGGTGTGTATAACATGCCTTGAATTTGATTGAGACCACTTTGATTATATGGTCTATGATTTGTAACCAAGAGAATATTATAGTATAAATCATTTTATATAATCTAAAATTTGAAAAAATTAATTTTTTGAAAATAAATAAAGGAAGGAGTACACCTATGTGTCAATGCAACCATGTTTCCCCTTGGTACTTTGACTTGATAAATATGTTTACTTATGAATCATTAACACTGAGAGAGGTTAAAAACTAAACCTTATATATTTTAAGAGAGATAAATTAATGTACTTATTCCCCCAATCCATTTCAAGGGTGAGTGGTGACATGACCATTGATATCATTGAATCTTAACTATACAATTCAAGTGACAGTACAATAAAATCCAAGTTAAGTAGTATAACCAAATCAACCTAAAAAATGAAATAAATGTGAGGAAAATGAGGGTGATGAATATGAATGACATTATAAAAAGGGAGCCAACTATTTTAGATAGATAAAGGATAAAAATGGTTCTTCTTGGTAAATATGTTTGAATACGTATTTGTAATTTTTGGTGCACTTGCATAGCATATGTGCCTCTAATGTGTCTTAAGGTGAAGTATCTATTAAATTTTAATATCTAATATGTAATTATTTATAATTATCACAAATATGAGAAAATTTATCCTAATGTTATAAAAATTAATGCAATGTATAGGATTCTAACCCAAGTGTATATTTGAATCATGTAAACTGTAATGAAATTTTGAAAACTCTGTGAATTATATAAGTGTTGAGGTAATGTCTCAATGACATGACCCCACTAATATGCCCCTCCCCTTTTATGTGAGGGTAATGGAATTTGGTATTTACCTTACCTCAAAAAGATAATATCACTATGTATTATGTATATGAATCACGTAGCGTATAGGAGAGTAACATGTCTATGTAGATATATCAATGAAGCTCATAGTAGGTGATCACAACAAGCCATGAGATGTATGATAGATATCATGGAAACATCTAAAAAGTAACTACAAGCTTAAAAAAAAAATAAAGCACACACTTAATAACACTCAATGTCACATAAAAGGATGTCTAAGGATACCTAAAATAAGTGGAATTTTCAAATTTCACACACTCAAAGGATTGACATATTCAAATGTCCCAATAGAAAAATAAAACAACATAAATTGGCACAAGGGCCAACAAACATGGTAATATTAAAATGTTCCACAATAAAGATAATAGCAAGCAAGAAAATGACACTCAATGAAGTGACAATGTGAATAAATGAAGTATAGAAACCAATATAAGGCTATCATACTAGTCCCTAAATATATGTGCTAGAAAAATTCCATGTAATATAGCATATCAAGTAAACTGTGAAAAATGTAAACATGATGATACGCATGTGTAAGAATTAGTATATAATATAAGCATGATAATAGAAGGGAGATCACAAAATAAGATATCATGTATCAATTTTGATCCAAGAAGGTAGTTACCCCTAATGTAGTATATCATGTAAGAAAAGGAAAGGTCTAACATCCATATGTGTAATTATCATGGGTCTAGTGTATTTATATATAACACTCAAGTATGCATGAAACATATATGTGCATAGAAATTAAAATTGTATCTACTAACATAAAGTAATGATATAGATGTCAAGGAGCTAGAGAACATGTAAACACTGAATATTGTTGAATTTTTGAATTTATTTTAATGTTTTTGTATTTTTTATTTTATTTTTGTTGAGTTTTTTGAATATCTGGAAACCAAAAATGTCTAACCTATGATCCCATCTAATGGATGCTCGTAGGTAGCTCTAAACTCAAAATATGGTAAATCAAATTGGTGATACTTATAAGGAGCATGTAGAGGTGTCACATATAGAACTATAGAGTTTGTGGTACTCAACATATTTTTCATAGGAATATGTGGTCATGAAGAGGTAATATAAGGAGTAGGGATTCATGGAACCCATTTTTTAGTTCTATTTGGTTTCCTAGGTCTAGCTATAATTAGAAAAAATTATGTGCTCCTAATAACTAGGTAGGTCATGTAGGTTTAGATGAGGATTTATTGGAATCCATAAGTTTATCTCTCTAGTTCAATTATGTATCAAGTATGGATTGCCTAGGAAATGGGATTAATTTTTCGTTACCCTTTTGTGGATGATTAACCTTAGCATGTTTTATATTTATCTATCTGGTAAGAAACTTATTTTTGTCAAGTGGATGTTCATATAGAATTCAATAAATTGTGATTACCCTATTGGTATGAATGTAATTAATACACCCATGCATTTTGTAAGGTATTATGTGAAGTATGTGTTAATTGTTTTAAATACTTTATTTTTATTCATGTAATATACTTAAAATATGACATTTTATTATGTGGTAAATTATTGGTATTTTTTCATTTAGTTTGATTTAGTAATAACTAAGGTAATCATTTCACACAAGAAAATATAGTAGGGAATAAAAATGTTGGATTATAATTATCATGTGGAAACTATGTTTTTACTTTCTGCTCTAATACAATAACTAGTGCATCTGTGGAGATATCAAGTGTATATGTTTAATTTGTAGCCTTCATAATTGGTTTAGGTACCCAATCATATTGTGTATAAAACATGGGTTTTAATTTTTTTATTTCCCAACACACCCTAATTCATTATAAAATCAAGGAAACTATTTTTTCTCTAGAGTTTAGTCTTCTACTTTAATGGAATTTAAGCAATTTGATTTGGGCCTCTTTAAATTTGTTGATATAACTGAAAATGATATTTGGGTATGAGAGTTGAATCTTGGGCAAGCTCCATTATTTTGACCAAGTCTAAAATCTAAATTACTCATTATGTGTACTTGGTATGAAAGATTGCGTTTGGGATTTCACTATATGAATTTGTCTAAATCTAACAAGTCTTGGTCTACCTTGAATCATGATTGGAAATGCTTTAATGTTTCCCATTTAGAGTATTTCAAATTATATTTAAGTAAATTATCTATTTATTAGAGGTTTATTTTGTTCTTTTCCTTGGCATTTTGGTCCATTTTCATGATTTATTTCAAGTTGATTGGCTAAATATTTGTGTTGTTCCCATTCTTTGAATTAGTCAATTTATCTAAAAAGGGACTAGATTGGCTAATTTTGAGTCGATGTGACCTTTTCATTCTGATTAAATTTATCCCCCTTTGATCCATTTTTGCTTCATATCAATTAAAATTAACTAATTTCTAGTGTATTTTTGTGCTTTTACTTGGTTGTGATCTAAAAAGTGGGTCAATTTTAGCTTTGAGTTAGATAAGTAAGAAATTTTCTTATTTGTAGATTTATTCTCCTATTGTCTTTCTTTTAAATTTTGGCTTAACCATTTCTAAGCCAATTGAAAATTCATATTTTAATGATTATTTTATTTTTTAATGGCTAACAATCACTTTCTTCCCTACATCCCTAGAACTTTTAAAATTTTAAGATAGGTCTTTGACCTCCCAAATGCCTAGGATTCATATAGGTGTCAGGATCTAGTATCACTACTCCATTGAGGCATCTAGATCTTTGATATAAATCCCCTAATCCCTAGATGAGTAAGATGATTACACATGGTAAAATATTGCTTCTTTGTGGCCTAAGGGGGTCAGTATACTTTTGACTTGTGGCAAATCTCTTGGGTAAGCATGATATTTATACATGACATAATCCTATTTCCTCACTTCATCGAGTATTTTATATGTCTTTGAGACTTTGGCAAGGCTCTGGGTGAGTGATATATTAACAAGTGTCATGATCTCATCTCATCAAGGTTTTTAGATAAAACACTATAGGTGTATGCTCAATTAGGCAGCACATGAGTGAGAGGCTACCAATTGGCATGGCCACATGAGTAGACTACATGTTGGCACCCTTGTCAGCAAACTAAAAGCAAACATTTGATGGTTGTTTCACCTATCAAAACTATCAATTCTATAATGCTTTCCCTTTGGGCTAAATTTTAGAATTTTCTTAAGTCTAGAAATAAATCTTATACAATTGAAGCCTATTCTAAATGCCTTGAATCCTTCTTTTCAGGTAAAACTAACCTTGGACTTTTATAGGTTGCTAAGTTAATTTTAAATTTCATCTTATTCATTTTGTCTATTTCTTTGCAATTTGGTAAAGTATAAATGCCTTTAATTTTATTTGGCTAAAGGACATATATTATTGCATATTTAGGTATTAGTCATTATTTTAGGATTCTAGATCAAATTGGTTGTAATATAACATGTTTTGTCATACTTTAATGCATTAGTTCTAGGTTTTTTTGTCTCATTATGATTTACATGAATAGTTATTTATATTTCCTAATCTTGAAACTCAATAATTTATCTTTTAAATGGACTAAATTAGATTTATACTTGGAAAAAATCCACCTTTTTTCTATTTTTATGGGCTTTTTGCCTTTCTTTTGGAGATTTTTGACTAGGTCATTTCTTTAAAAAAAAATTAAACTAATGTCTACTTTATTTATTCAAATTATAATGGATAGTTCCATTTTTTAGAGACCCTAGGAAAGTGAGGATCTACCAAGTGTCACTTAACCATTTACCCATAAAATTTGTACTTATTTTATTTTTGTATATCCATGAGTCTCTAGGTAAACGGGATGTGACCATGCATTTCAATCTTACTTCAACACTTCCCCATTTTTGTCGATGTAATTTATTTTTCAATCGATTCCCATAGATAAGTGGGATACTACCACCTATCAAAACCTCTCTAATCTACTTATTTGAAGCACCTAGAAAAAATATCCCACTCAATAATCCTCTAGGTGCATGAGATGATGCCACATGGTATAATCCTATTTCCATGGGTCCCTAAGAGGTTTAGTACATATCAAACATGTATTAGGCCTCCAAGCACATGGAATGTGTCTACATGTCAAGATATTTGGGTACCATATAAATTAGTACATATAAAAAATGAGCTAGGAACCATGGGTCCCTTGATCAGTGAGATATTGTAACTTATTAATATTAATATCTCACTACATCCTAGATGGAAAAAAGACAAAAGTGATATGTGCCTTCAATCGAGTAGTGAAGGAACATGGAGAAAACATGTGGGATCTCTAACAATGAGATATCCTTGAAATTATCTAAATAGAAAAATACTTCCAAATGGTAGAAAGGGGTGGTATTATGAATCTCAATTGTTAGGACAACCTACTTGGTCATCCTGGAAAGCTCAAAATCTTAAATTGATGATTGTCTTAGCCTTTACAACTATCAAAACCTAAGGGCCAAATGTGTTTCCAACCCCACCTACAACAACAAATTATAAAGAGGCATCTTTATGGTAGGATTAATCATACAAAATTAGAATCTAAAAATAATTGGGTAGTGGCATTTAATTTGGACTTAGTGTGCACTTGAGGATCAAGCGGAAGGGGCACTAAGGATAAAATTGTGTCTTGACTAGGCATGGTTTCATCAAAGAATGTAGACAATTGATACTCTTGAGAGAATTTTAAGGAAGTTTGACTACACAAAATTAAATTCAAACTCAATCAAGCATAGGCCTTGAGATTATGACTTAGAGATCAAATAATATTTGGATCGATTAGAGTTTTAAATAGGCCTATCTCATTAAATTCCTAAAACCACTAGTCATTGGGTTGATTAATGACTCTATGGGCTTGTGTTGCCTATAAAGGACTAGATATTTAATTGAATAAGGGTTATCCAATTCATCAACTAATATTTAATATAGTAATTAGGTAATATATTAGAGAGATTTGCCTCTTTCCCTTAATCTTTTTTCTTCTTTCTTGTTAGTTTTGTTCTTTGTATGAGTTTATACTATTCAGATTTAGTTTTGTATTCACCCTAAGTGTATAACTTATCCTATTTGAATTTCATACCTTTTTTTTGGAAGTTGTGTAATTTGATATTCTTGGTCTGCATATGTATATAGTGACCTTATTTCCCCCTCTACATAGCTAATGTTATCCTCACACTCTTTCACTATATTTGTCTTCTAGTTGTGCTTATATAGCTAAGCAAAGATTGTTTTCTTTTAAAAGGATTTGTCCACTTAATTGAAGTAGATATATCTTTCTACATAACATGATCATATTTTCTTTCTCCTTTCCCTCTCTCTTTTGATTTTTTATGAAAATTATTAGTTTATTTTTATAAATAATTTTATTTACAATAAACTATTAAAGTTTATCTAGATTACATGATCTTAGTTTATTTTCCATTATTTATGGATTGTTGGATTCAGTAAAATAATGGCAAGTATTAGTCAGCTAAGGATTTCTCACAAAATATGGATGATCTGACTCTTTTAGTTTAATCTTCTCTTTGTAAGTGTAATACAATAGAAGCCTCTTAACCTAGAAAAAACCATAATGGCCAAATGAATGAAATAAGTATAAGCCCTGATAGAAAAGGCCTTGGGGAGGTTCTTGGAACCACTTTTTAGGAGAGGTTATGTTAAAAAAACTTACATGTTGGTGTTACAAACCACACATCAACATAAATTGGTGTTAGAAGGAGGGAATTTTAACACTTTAAAACCTTTCCTACACATAAATTCTAGGTTTCAAAACTATAAAATAGGATTATCTATGAGGTCAAAGTTCATTGAGTGTGACTTTGAAATATTGCACCTCAAAGAGCATATGAGAGCCTGAACTGATAAGTGGAAAGCTAAAACTAGACAAATATCCTAAGACAATAGCTCCCCTAATATTGTATTCCATTTAATTAACTATTTTGATCTCCCTAAAAATCTAACAATGGATAATCCTACTTGGCTCAAAGTAAGTAGTTATCTTGTGTACATTTTAGGTCTTACACATGACTTACCCAAAAACCTTAAAATTTTATGCCTAAGATATGTTCATGGTAGATTAATAACATATGAAGAACATATCCAAACCTTCAAATATACCTTGATCATAACTCAAATTCAACATGAACATGTTTCTTTCATATTATTCCCTTACACCCTAGATGAATCAATGTAAGGTTGGTATTTAGGTCTACCATATGGATCCATCACCTATTGGGATAACCTTGAGATTGTGTTCATTAACCATTTTAGGATACTAATAAACCATTCCATACTATACTATTAATTTTTAGATGCATATAGATAAACTAATGAGCCCAAAATTATTTTAAATAGTTGGTTCCACAAGTTATATAAAATGCTAAAAGATCTATATACATATAGAATTTGTTGCCATTCAGACATACTTGAGAGGTCTAGATCTTATAATCTCTATGTTCCTTATGAGGACTTGTATAGCACTCACATATTTATCTTTGGTTTAAAATGAATTTTTTAGTAGTCATAAGCAAATGGTGCTTTCCCCTTACCCTCATTGGGACAAGTGAGTGCCTAAAACCAAATTCCTATAATCAACCATGCTATTATGAGAAACACTCCTTTAATGAACCCAATCTGATGGGCCGTGTATTCAATTCTTAACCTATCTTACAATCCCTTTCCTTTGATTCATATGACTAATAAGTATTCTTACATGCCTCGTAATCATGTGTTGTCTTAACCTATAAATTAGTAACTTTTCCATGTTGCATACAATACTTCTATAATTCCTAGTTAGAGTAACTATGTTGATCCTAACAATCATCATTAGTCTATCCCTATGCTTTCAACTGTTAATACAAAAGCTACCAACCCATTACCCTAATCAAGAAGAAGCCAAAATTATATCATGAACCTTGAGGTAGCTAATTTGTAAAAAATGGTCTAGAGGTTGACCAATGATATGGTTAACCTATGAATTCAATTACCCAAAAACACCAACCAAGAGAAAAATAACCCTTCTCAGAACATGAACTACAACTTCCAAGGGACAAATAGGCATTAGAACACTAGGCTTAATAATGTAAATATGCCTTGTACCCTTGACAAAACTAATAAGAACAGTGATAGTGCCTCAAAATCAATCAACATGGTAGACTTAGCCTTTCCCACTTGGTGTAGACTATACAATACAAGTAACCAAATTTATAAATATCATTCTTAGTTTGCATTGGCCTTAGTCATCTTCCAAAAGGAAATGCATAATATTTAAATAGTCCCTATACTAGACAATAATAACCTAGGCCTAAGTACAGACAACTCAAGTAAATTTATGGTCTTAGAGATCTATGAGTTCTCATTTTAAATTTAAATTTAACCTAAGGATAACTTGAAATAAGTCCATGCCTTCAAATATTTCCAAAATGGGAATAACTATCAATTGAGGAGTAAGTTGTAGAATCCTTTTACAACCTCTAGTCCTCTAAATAACATTCAGGTCCCACCTAGTGAAAATGTAAGTAATAATCATTCCCCACCTAAAGGACCTTATACCTCCTATCAACCTAGGAATAATGTTACACCTCCCAAGATCATAAATAATTAAAAAGATAAGGTTATAACATTGTTGAGGACCTCAATAAAACCCAAGCCAACATAAAAATGTTTCAGTTAATCCAAATGTTGAACCAGATTGATTTTTTGTTAAAAGAATTATTTGTTCATAAGAGGAAATAATATAATGACATTGTCAATGCTCATGTTTATTTATATAAGGAAAAGATTGGAACTCCTCCCTTTCTTCTAATAATTAAAATTCTTTGTAAAAACATACAACATTTTCTGGTGGATTCAAGGGTTTCAAGAAATCTTATGCCTTTTTCCAATAGCTTGGTTTGACTCTTGCTAAGTCAAATAAGAAGGTAGTTTATCTCGATAATTTAGAATTCAAGGTGGTTTATGAACTCAACCACATTCATAAGAAACTATCTTTAGATTTGAGGGTGCAAAATTTCATTGACACTTAAGTAGTTGACATTCTTGATGCATATGGGATGCTTCTTGGCTAAGATTGGTCTAGAACTCTTAATGGGTACATAGAAATTGATCTCTATCACATGTAGATTTTAGGAGAGGCATGAAAAAATAAATTATAATTGAGAGAGAATCAAATATGTCTCATATGATCATTTATTATAACAAGACAAATGATATTTGTTTTTAGAAGTTTGAACTTGAAGTCTATGCACTTCAGAAGGAAGTAGAAGCTCATGGAACATTTTCCATTAAAGTGATAACTATATAGTAAGATCTTGAATTTGAAGGATTAGATAAATTAGATAAGTAATATATCCTCAGTGCACCTAAGGTATTCTCATTTCACCCTATTGCTTTGTCAAGTGAGAATGTGGAACATGGATATCCATGTGAGAATGAAGAGTTGTAAAGGTTTAGAGACTAAAAATATTACCAAGCTAAATAATCTAATGCATGTGTTTAATAATAAGGATAGAACTAAAATATCACAAAAAACTGAAGAGAAAATCACATACACACTAAAAACTAAAAAAAGACAATAAATAAGTGAAAATAGTTATGTCACCCACTTTTTAGAGTCCAATACACACAACTGAAGATCATATATGGACCCTGAAGTTTCATGGCTTCAAATCAAAAAGTGGGTGTGGTTTTGGCATTGAGCTTATCAACCCATAATAAAATTATTATTTGGTATCTTTCTAATTTCAGTTTGTATGCATGATTAATGTATCTAAATATGAAGCATTAATGCATGGCCTCTAGTTTGCACTAAATAAGAAGGTAAAAAACTCAAAATGAAATTGTTTTAAAACAAATCAGAATCAAGAATGTTTATAATGATAATCATCTTTATATATATCACATTAGAGTGTGTAACCTAAGAGAATATTTTGATGCATTCAACATCTATATGCTACCAAAAAGAATCAATTACATGACAGATGCATTAGCAAAGTTGTAAACACCTTGTAACCCATTTCTAACTCTAAATTGAGGAGATTTTAAGTGGAACTAGTCTCTACTCCTTTCATTCCTTCTAATGTTAATAAATTTTAGGTATTTAGTTATGATAATCATATCATCAAATTCATCACTAATGGTGACATTTTAATCCTAGATAATTGATGAGAATGATAGAGAGGAGTTCAAGATGGATAAACGACTTATTAACTTAAAACCAATAGAATATCAAAAGGTATGATCTAATTATAAAGGTTTTTTGACATGGAATATCATGGTGAAAGAGATATATTAGTCACTACTAAAGTTATCCCCTATGAGCATTGTAATTTGATAAATGTGGGTGAATCAAAACATGTGATTTTGGGGATATATTGCACTAGAAGGTAAAAGCAAGAGATCGTGAAAATTTTGAAAGTCTTTGGAGATACTATTACATGGAGCTATGAGGATTTTAATATTTTTAACACCTCCATACTTCTTACTAACATCCTTCTAAATCCCAACATAAAACCATTCCTCCAAAGATAAAGACTATTTAATTCATTGATGGAACCTCTAATATTTAATTAAGTGTATAAGTTGTTTACTTCAAAGATCATATATCATGCGAAGAAATCCACCTATGGTAAATCTAGTATCTCTTTGAAATAAGAGTAGATAGATCTAAAGTTGTGTAAACTTCAATAACTTAAAAAAGGCTTTAGAGAAGGATAATTATCCACAACCTTCACTAGATGAAGTATTATAGATATTAAATAGATCCTGAATGATTTAATTTTTGGATGGCTACTCATGATATAATAAAGTGATGGTAAATTAATAATTAAAAATCAAGACATAATTATAATGAGGTGGGGCACATTCACATATAATTGGATGCCATTTGGATTGATCAATGTGGATGCTACCTTCCAATGGTCCATGTAAATTACATTTAAATACCTGATCAAAAATGAATTTTCATCTAAATCAATGACCTAATTATATATTTTTTAAATGGAGATGACCACATGAAGGATCTAAGGATGGTGTTGCCAAGATATAGATAACATGGCATCTCTTTGAACCCAAATAAATGCATCTTAAGATTAACTTAGGGAAATTTGATAGGCCATATCATATATAAACAAGCCATTTACATAGACCATATGAAGAATTCATTTTTTTGGAAATGAGGAGATAAAGTCATTCTTTGGCAAAATCAAATTTGTATGGAAGTTATTTTCATGCTTCATAAAGATAGTTCTCCCATTGAATAACATGTTCAATAAGGATGCAAAGATATAATGGATAAATTAGGCACAAGTATATTTTTATAAGATAAATAAATAAATTTTGAACACACTCATGCTTCTCAGTCTCAAATATACACAACCATTTTACATATACTCTTTTGTTTCAAAGCATTCAAGTGCAGTAGTCCCGACTCAAAGAAAAGAGGCTAGACATTAGAGGCCAGTATCATTTTTGAGTTCCTCACTTATAAATGTTGAATTTAGGTACTCAACCATAGACAAACATGATTTTTACTTAATTATAGTAGTCCAAAATTTAAAGCACTACATCATGCATAGTAAAGTATTTGTTGTTGTGCATGATCTAGCTATTAAGGCTATGTTGATGAAAAATGATCTAGACAAGTAACTTGGGAAGTGGATGACCATTATACAATATTTTTATATATAGATAGATCCAATGAATACTTTTATAGGTCAAGGACTCATAAAAAAAATGGTATAAGTATATCTATAGATTGTTTGCCAACACTATGTAGTATAAAACATCACTACTGAAGATTGGTATAAAGATATTGCCTATTATTTTATAAATAATGAATGTTGTAATAATTTCATCCCTACCCAAGAGAAGATTTTTGTGTATAAATATGAACCACCTCATGATAAAATCAAGGATACTATACAAATAAAATCATGAAGGCATATATCTAAGGTGCTTAAATAAAGAAGCATCAAAAGTGTTTAAAGACTTCCATGAGAAGTATGGAACTATCCATGTTTTGGGGAATGCCAAAGCTCATAAAATAATTAGATATGGATATTATTATCCACATGTATTTAAATATTCACATGGTCATGTGATAAGTTCCATACTTTCCAAATTGTTTCATAACAAAATCATACCCCAACCATGTCATTGTAATTAGTCTTGAGGCTTGACCCTTTACAAAGTGGGTACTACACTTTGTGGGAACTATCAATTCTAATTCCTCTATTGGACACAAGTTCCTCCTTAAAATTAATGATTATTTTTCACACTGGACTAAGTTAAAAGTATTAAATAATTTCACAATAGAAGTGGTGATGAGTTTCCTTGAGAATCCCATTGTCATCAGGTTTGCCATTTATTTTGGTATGTGACAATGGTCTTGATTTATCTTGACTATAATTTAATCAATGGACATATGAAAATAAGGTAATCCTTGTGTTTTAATATAGATATTATCCACAATATAATGGGTTAGATAAATCAATAATAATAATAATTTTCTTGATGTAATAAAAAAACTTAGAAAGTAATCCTATAGGTTGGCATAATGTTTTAAAATTTGCATTATGGGCTAATAGGACTAGAGTTAAGTCTTCTTTAGGAACTTCCCCATATCATATAGTGTATGGAAAAGATATTATATTCTTAGTGAATTTTAGGATCCTTACCTTGAGATTCATGAAGGATTACCTAAAAGATGATAAAATTATAAAATCTCACCTTCTAAACTTGATACAAGTGAAATAGAAATATGATGCAGCCTTGATACACTTTGTAATCATAAAGGAAAGGTAAAACATTTGGTTGACAAGAGAACCAAAACAAAATTATTTTATATCTTTGATTTAGTCCTTATTTGGGATAAAGCTCATAAAAATAACGTCAACATGTAAAATTTGGTGCCTATTGGCTAATACCCTTCCAAATTTCTTAAATCCTAGGTGAGAATGATTTCTCCCTCAAGTGTATATATAGTGAGGATGTCTCTTTGCCTTAAATGTAAAATTCCTCAAGCATTACTATTAGTGTAGTGCTTTTTCCACTAGGTTTTGCCTACACAGTCATATGGCCATTCTATGTTATTTAAGCTTCATTAGGTTAGTTATAAAGGGTCCATAGACTAATTATATTTAAATTTAATTAGTTAATTAGGAAAATTAGGGGCTTGTTCATGTTGCCCTAATTTTTCTTAAATGTATCCCGCTTTTCTTTTTTGGAAGGTTAATCGAATGCATTGTTTTCCTTCTCTTAAAATTTTAGATCTCTCTCTATAGGAATAGACATTGTTTATTAAATGTTATTCAAAGACCTTGGCACACTCTTTCATGGTATCAGAGCCTTTCTGATAGCCTCATGCATTAGACTCCCTAGTAATATCCTTCATGCATTCACCTTGCTAGTTTTTCTTCTGTCTTAGCAACCATTTTTGACCTTGGAGGCATTTTTTAAATCTACCTTGAAACTCATGCCATAAAGCCTTTGATGAAAAATCCATTTTCCTATATTTTTTGGGTTTTTTGAGATCTAAAATGAGTTGATTTTAGTTTTTTGAAAAAGTTCATGGATTTTCCTATAAATCAATTTCTTCCATCTAGTCAGATATTTATATGGATGAAGTAATCAATCCTATAAACCTTGGTTTAATCTTCATAGACCAAATTGGGTTCGCAAAGAGACATTACTTGATTCCAAACCAAATCAAGTTTTCAAAGTGCTAAAACTTGCTTGCAAGACTCATTTAGGCTTTTGGCATTAGCTTAGTTCAAATTCATGAATTTAAGTAAAGTAGTTCAAAAACCCTAAATAACATTAGAAGAAGCAACCAGGGTTCTCAACACAATCAACTAGGAAGTAATCAGACTTCTCAACCCTGACAACTTGATTATAGACCAAATCAGGTTTTTTGAGTTGTTTACTTCAAATTCTAGAAGTTAAGTAAAGCAGTTTAAGAAAATGAAAATACACTACAAGAAGTAATTAGGTTTATCTAAGGCAATTATTTAGAAGTAATTGGGCTTCTTTAACACAACTAATCATTTAATTTTTTAAGTTGAAGCTATTTGAAACTTTGGTTTACTCTCCATAGACCAAATTGGGTTCTCCAAGGATCATTGTTGACTACTTATTTACATTTTTAAGTTGTAGCTATATGAAACCCTGAAGTAAACTTGTTTGAAGAACCCAAAATACACTGCCAAGAAGTAATCATGTTTTCAAAGGTAAATTACTTATTACTTTTTTTTAAGTAAAGTAGTTGCAAGAACACAAAGTAATGCAATTACAAAAACTTGAAATACATTAGAAAGACCTACTCAAGTTTTTAGGGTCAATTAATTTTTACTTTTTAAGTAAATTAGTTGTAATAACTCAAACTAAATTAATGTTGAAACCTCGAGTGATGTTCAAGAGGGTATAAAATTTGAGGTGAAAGTTAATGAAGAAATAAAGTAAATTTGTTTCCATTTTTGGATTTTTGGATGAAAAACACAAGGCTGGAAAGAAATTTCCATTTTTGGAAAGGGTCCAAGAATACATGGGAGTAAGAACTAGTAAATACTATAACTTTCAATTCGTAGCTCTTTTTTGGGTGCCATGTTTTTTTGAAAGTCCATATTTTATTGAACTTTACATATTGGTGACATTTTTTAGGACTTTTGTAACATTCATTTTTCACATGGTGTAATAGCTTAAAACTCTCTTCAAACCTTTGTACCTTTCCTCTTGGATGAATTATGAGTTTTGCCTAATGTCCCTCTCATACTTTCTCACATTGATTTCTCATAGATGCATTCTTGACTACGCTTGATGTCCAAGACTGAACATGTGTGCATTGTAACTTTAGGGGGCATTCTTGATTATTTAGGGGGTACTTGTACTATGTGATTTATATTTTTTTCTCCATTTAAATTATAAAATTTTTCTCATTCTAATCTACACTACTGGATCAAAATATCAAACCACTCACACCATTTAACTATCTGTAATGGAAGTCTCAAATACAACTCACTTTGAGTGGTAAAGGACTCAATTAGATTACTATGGGTGAGGAAAATGAGACATATAAAAATGTAGAAAATTTTAAGTGGTACAATAGTTTTGATGAGCCTATGGTTTTCTATGCCTATCAATGTCTCTTGACCTCTTATTTCATGTTGAATCTACAAAAACTCCAAATGAAGTCTGGACCATTATGAATAAGCTTTTTAGAGTGTAGGACATCATGAGGGGTCATGAGTTAGAGAATGATCTCATCACATTGAGCCCAGGTGACTATGACACCCTACAAGAATTTTTTACAAAGTTTAAATCACTAATACTATAGTTGAAACAATATGGCATTGAGAAAATAGATGACTAGTTGATTTTATCTATGCTTACAAAATTAGGTCATGACTATTCAGTTTTCATCTCTACATTTCATTCTACCAAAAGTGCACTTGGATTCACTTAGAAAATGCCACCATTTGATGAGTTTATTGTCAATATAACTCAAGAGAAAAATAAGTTGGTTCAAATGGGTGCACTAAATTCTTCAAAATCACATGCCTTGGTTGTCAATCAGAATAAGAAGAAGCCTTCTAGCAGTGGTAAATAAGAGAAGAAATAGTATAAACATGATCATGAGTACAAGAAGAATAAAAAATCAGATGCCAAGTTAAAGGCATCACCAAATGAGTCATCCTCATGTGGGAAACCTAAAAAGGAGAAACTCAAATGCAACTTTTGCAAGAAACTTGGACACGATGAATCTCAGTGCATGAAAAATAAGATTGACACCTTGACTAAGATGCTTGAAAATATAAATATCAATGTTCCTGAATACTCATCTTTAAACATGTCTATTTAAGATTTTTCAAAGGGTAAAGACAACAAAAAGGGTAAAAATAGGGGCAAGGCACTTGTAATAGATTCTCAGCCTTCAACTTGGATTATTAACTCAAGTGCTTCCTATCACATGGCCTCCTTAGAGAATCTATTTTTATAAATAAATCCTTGTTCTATGCCTTCAATTCTCATGGGTGATGACACTTTGGTAGAAGTTAGTGGTAAAGGATTGGTTTAAGTGTGGGACCTTCAATGATGTTTTGTGTGTTCCTTCACTATCCACCAATCTTCTGTTAGTATATAAAATCACTCACATAGGTGTAGGGAAGTGGTTTGACTTCACACTTAATTTAGTGGTCATAAAAGAGCTACACAGTAACACTATAGTGGATTATGGGAAGGCCAATCATCAGTCTAGGTTATATACCTTCTCATAATTTGCCCTAGATCAACCCTCAATTACACTACTTACTCATGTAGATGGAGTAAGTATACTATGGCATGAATGGTTTGGGGATTTAAACTACCATTACCTAGAGCAACTCAATCATCAAGATATGGTTTTAAGATTGACTAAAGTCAAATTCTTAGATGGCCTATGCAATGGCTGATAGTCCACAGTGATTTAGTAGGCTTATTTCCAAAACCTTAATTCAATAGGATAAGATACATGCTCACTTTCATTGATGACTTTTTGAGGTGCACCTAGGTGTTTTTTTCTCAAAAAGAAGTCTGAAATATTTGATCACTTTAAGGAATTAAAGGCACTTGTGGAGAAGCAGTCATAATGCTCCATTATAATCTTAAGGATTGACAATGGGAAGGAGTATGTCAACAATATGTTTGAGTATTTTTTCATATTAGAGGGGATTCAGATGGATCACATAGTTCCATATAGTCCTCAATAGAATAGTTTGGTCAAATGCAAGAACTATACCTTGAGGGAAATGGAAACTGGCATGCTTCAATCAAAGTCTCTTTCTCCTCAGTATTGGGCCAAAGCAATCAATTATGGTGCTACATTCAAAACCAATTTTTACATAAATCCTTGAAGGGAATCACTCCTTTTGAAGTTTGGGATGGTCACAAACTAGTAGTTGATCACTTTTGAGTGTTTGGATCACCATTAATGGCCCATGTTTGCATCTTTGTGGGGTATATAGAGGGTATTAAGGGATATAGGCTTCTCCATCCTAAAAATCATGATTTATTCATTGAAAAGAGTGTTAATTTTTATGGGGGCCCACTCAAACACAACCTTGGCACTCTAAACTCTTTAAAAGTCTCATTGGGCATTGATTTTACTTCTGACAATGATGTAGATCCACTTCAAGATCCTCTTGATGATGAGGATAACTCTTCTTCTTCTTCTTTAAGTTTAAGTGATGAGAGCAGTGATGAGAATTATCTTCCTCCATCTCACACTCACACTACAGATGATGAGGACTCACCTCCTGATTCTGTAATGTCAAAAAAATTTGGTCCCACTTGGGCCAGATAGACACTTCAAAGTGATCGCAAATGGGTTGGAAATCCATCAAATACAAGGAAGGCATGATCATAGTTTTAGGGGACATCACATTCCTACTTATCCATTGCCTTAGATCTGCAAACCTTTCATGAACATCTAGCATTCTAGAATTAGATTCTACTATGCAATAAGAGTGTAGTTACCTAATTAGGTATAAAGCATGGGACTTGGTCCCTCTTCTCAAAGGAAGAAAATTGGTTCATTGAAAATGGGTTTATCAAACAACATATGGTATAGATGGGTCAGTCAATAAGTACAAAACTCATCTAGTTACAAAGGGGTTTTCTCAGGTGTTTGGCATAGACTACACTGAGGCATTTGCTCTTGTAGCCAAGATGACATCTATAAGACTCACTTTAGCCATTGCAGTCACACATCGGTGGGATATTTACCAAATAGATCTAAAGAGTGATTTTTTACATGGTGACCTCAAAGAAGAGATATATATGGAACAACCACAAGGCTTTATGGAAGATACCTCCATAGGATATAGACTCAAGAAATCTATCTACATATTCAAACAAGACCCTCAGGCATGGTATGCCAAGATGGACTCTTTTCTCCTTATAGTCAAGTTCACCAGATGCCACTCAGATTTGAATGTCTACATCTTATGGTAGGATGATTCTTTGTTGATCCTAGTTCTTTATGTGGATGAATTAATGATTATAAAGAGCTCATGATCATCCATATCAATAGTGAAAACTACATTTTTAGATAGATTTTCAATGATAGACATGGGATTGTTGCACTACTTTTTTGAGATTGAAATCATTCAGTCATATTTGGGTATAACTTTATCATAATATAAGTATTCTCTTGATTTTCTTTTGAGATTTAACATGGTTGATTATAAGTTAGCGCGTACTCCCTTCTTGTCTAGTATGAAGCTTGCAGTTGATTGTCCTACATCACTCATTGATGCAACTTTGTATTGGCAACTCATGGGCAATCTTATCTATCTCACACACACTAGACCTAACATATACTATGTAGTTGGGTTGGACTCTTAATTTATGTAAGAGCCACATGAGTTGCACTGAAAAGTAGCAAAATAGATTTTTCACTATATTCAGGGTTCACACAACTATGGAATACACTATGAAGTAAGAATAAAGGTTGATTGGATTGGATAAACAAATTTAGATTGGGTTGGAGATATTTAGAGTCAAAATTCCACCTTAGGCTATATTAATTCACTTGGTTTGGGTCCAATAATTTGGTCAAGTAAGAATTAACATGCAATTAATTTATCATCCATAGAGGCATAATAAAGAAGGGGTTGTCAATGCCACCTCTCAATCAATCTAGCTTCAAAGGATTCTCACTAAGTTTGGTGTCCAATTTTATAAGCCAAAAATCATCTACTCTGACAACCAAAGCACTATCCATATTTACAAGAATTCATTTCTCTATCAAAGGACCAAGCACATAGAGATTCACATGCACTTCACCAGGGAGATTATCAATTAGCAAGTCATTGATCTTTGATACTATCCAACATCAGAGTACATTGTAGATATTCTGACCAAGCCCTTCATAAGAGTAAATTTATTCATCTGCAAGCTCTCATTGGGGTTAAAGATAATCTGCCTTCTTCTTCCTCCTATGGATGTTCATCATTATGTACTTGGGTACGTCATTAGGCTTTCAATGTTGGGACCCAATTCTCATCTCACCTAATCTACACTTAAGTGGGGTGTTAGTGTAGTGCTTTTTCCCACTGGGTTTTACCTACATGGTTGTATGGTCATTCTACGTTATTTAAGCTTCCTTAGGTTAGTTATAAAGGGTCCATAGGCTAATTATATTTAATTTTAATTAGTTAATTAGGAAAATTAGGGGATTCCTCATGTTTCCCTAATTTTCCCTATATATACCCCACTTTTCCTTTTTATAAGGTTAATCGAATGCATTATTTTCCTTCTCTTAACATTTTAGAGCTCTCTTTACAGGAATCAACATTGTTGTTTGAATGTTATTCATAAATCTTGGCACACTCTTTCAATTACTTCAAAGATTGAGTTGTCTTGGATTGATTATATAAATAAATTTCTTTTATTTTCTTTATTTCCCTTCCTTGCTTATTTTTTTATTTTTTGTTGTTAGTTTGGATTACTTGTCTTTTTTTCTAGATTTTTCATTGTCAGTCTAGATTTATTGTGGTTTATTTTTTACCTAGACCATCTATTTTACCTTGTGGTTCCATGTTGGTCAATGAAAAATGAGGAATGAAAGGTCTATAAGTAAGTAACATGTTTGACACTTTAGTGTGAGAGTATTCCTTGGTTGTTTTGTGGCATTAGATCATGTTTTTGGGTCAGTCTTGATAGATTTGACTATTGTATATGTTTTGAATTCATTATTATTTGGATAATTTTGGGTGAAGTTAGTTGGCCATTAAAATTATCCTCTTTAAACCAAGCACAAATTTTGCATCTTAAATGGTTTCTAAATTTGATTGGGTGAACTTATTATGGTGAAGGTATAGGGTGAAAATCTATAGTTATGCTTATCATTTTCCATGGTGGTCCCCAATCCTAAACATAGACATAAAAAAACAAAATAAATAAATCCAATATAAGAAAGACTCAGTTTTAGGTGATTTAGGAAATCCCTATTATGGATATGGATTCCTGGCTAGTAGTAGAGCAAGGCCTTAAGTGGGATCAAAGATAACTCCTTCAGGGATATGAATGCCTAACTAGAAGTGGAGAAATTTAGACGTAAGTGTATTCAAGGTAGGATTCACTATCCTAATGGTTTGAATCATAAAAATTAATCCACACATGTCATTATAAAAGTAAATTAAATCATATTTTACACTAGGTTAATGTAGGTATTGGATCTGATCACTTAGTTGTTCTCATGTTATCTTTTCATGAATTTACTCATATTTTATACATTGTTTTAGATATAAATTTTGGGTTAATTTAAATTTTAATTTATTCTCAAATAATCATAAGTATTTTCTAGTAGAGTCACCATTTCTTGTTGTTTGCATAACACACCCTAATTTCATCACAAAAACATGGAACCTTTTTTTTCTATAGAATCTAGTATTATGATTTAATGGAATTTAAGCGATTTGCCTTGGGCCTCCTTTAAATTTTTTATCTAAATAAAAATGATATTTGGGTATGAGAGTTGAATCTTAGGCTAGATCCATTGTTTTGACCAATTATAAAATGTAAATTGCTTGTTATGTATATTTGTGTAAAATATTGCATCTAGGATTTTGGTATCTGAATTTTATAAATATAATAAGTTTTAGTCTACCTTGAACTGTGATTGGAAATGATTTAATGTTCCCATCTACACCATTTTTCCTTAGACTTATGTAAATTATCTAACTATGTCTTAGAATTTTATTGTGCTCTCTTCCTTGGAATTTTGATCCATTTTTGTGCTTTATTTTAGGTTAATTCCCTGAGTTTTTGTGTTTTCCCCATTCTTTGACTTATTCACTTTATCTAAAATTGTAGTAGATTAGATAATTTCAATCCCATGTGACCTTATTTTTCTAATTAAATGTGCCCCTTTGATACATTTATGTTTTTTTATCAATCGAAAGTGACTAAGAAGTAGTGTAGGTTTGCACTTTTACTTGGTTTCTTACTAAAAAATGGGTCAGGTTTGGTTTTAATATAGACAAGTAGACTATTTTTTATTCATAGTCATTTTCTCTTATGTCTTTACTTTATATTTTCACTTAGCCATTTCTAAGACAATTACAAACTCATATTATAATGGATATTTTATTTTGTAACAACTAAAGATCATTTCATTCCCCACTTTTTATGGTCTTTTATAAGTTTAAAACATATCTATGACCTCCTATATTCCCAAGATGTTGATATGTGTCATGATCCAATGTCCCTACTCCATTGAGGCATCTATATCCTTGAAACTAGGCTCCCAAGCTTTGGATAAGCAAGATGAGGCCACATGGTGAAATCTCACTTCTCCATGGCCCCAAGGGAATCAGTTCCCTTTTGATCTATGTAAAATATCCTATGTAAGCATGATGTAAACATGTGGCATAATATTATTTACTTGATTCCCTAGGGTTTTTCATATGTCTTTAAGCCTTTATCAAGGGTTTGGGTGAGTGATATCTTTAGAAGTGTCACAATCTCATCTCACTAAGGTCATTAGAGAAAATAGTTTAGGTGGACACTCAATAAACAACATATGAGTGAGATGATGTCGTGTGGCATAACCATGTTAGTAGACTACACACTCACACCCTTGTCAATAGAACATGACCTTAAATTTTATGGTTGTCTCACCCATCAAAACTATCAATTATAGAATGATTTCCCTTTGAGAGAAAATGTTAAATTTTATTAATTCTATAAAGTCTTAAGTGACTATATCCTATTCTAAATGCCTTAGATCCTATTTTCACACAAAACCAACCTTGGAAATTATTTTGGTTGCTAAGTTGCTTCTGAATTTCATCTTGTTCATTTTGCTTATTTCTTAGCAATTTGGTCAAGTGTGATTGCCTTTAAGGTTATTTGGATAAAAGGTTTATATGTTTGCATCTTTAAGTCTTAGCCATTATTTTTGGATTCTAGATAAAATCAAATTTAATACAACATGTTATGGTCTAATTTTTATGATTGATTCTAGTCTATTTTTCACCATAAATTTACTTAATTGGGTATCTATATTTCTTCATCTCTAAACTCGGTCATTTATCTTTAAAATGGATTAAATTAGTTTTTTACTTTAAAAAATCCCACTTTTTCATTATTAGTTTTATGGTAGTTTCAGCTTTCATTTTGGAACTTTTTGACTTAGTCATTTTTTGATAACTTCTTAAACTAACAGCTAATTCCATTTTTTACAAGCCCTAAGCAAGCGAGGAGCTACCAAGTGTCACTCAATCATTTCCCAACAAAATTTTAAACTTTGTTAATTTTTGTGGATCTTTGAATATTCAAGTGAATAATATGTGACGACGTGTATCAATCTCACTTCACTACCTCCTTGGGTCTATCTATGCATGTTAATTTTCAATCAACCCCCCTAAATAAGCAACATTTTGCCATCTATTAAAATCTCACTCATCAAATTCCCTAGATCACCTAGAATAAAGAGTTTTCTAAAAGATCCTCCAAGTGCATGGGATGATTCCATGTGGCATAATCATGTTCCCTAGGACCTCAAAGAGGGTTAGTACATGGACAATAGGTAGTAGACCTCTAGATGCATAGGATGTGGCCACATGGTAATATATTAGGGCACAATAACAATAATTACATATCAAATAATGAGTCAGGAATCATATGCCACTAGATCAATGAGCTTGATCCACTATTTAGGGTCCCATTATGTCCTGCTTAGATAAAATTCATAAGGAATATGGCCCTCAGTTGAATAGTGATGGATCATAGAGCATCCACATAGCATCTTTAACTATGATATCTCCCTAGCATTCCCAAAATTATAAAATATTATCAAATGAAAAAATGGGTGGTGTAATGAATCTCAATTTTCAAGCCAACCTACCTGGTCATATTGGCATGTCTCACTATCAAAAATTGAGGAATAATAATGTATCCAATCTCACCTATAACACCGAATTGTAAAGGTATTTCTTAATGGAAAGATTGATCATAAAAATATGAAATATAAAAATAAATAGGTAGTGCTATTAAATTTAGACTTGGTATACGCATTGGGATCAAGAGGAAACACTAAGGAGAAATTTTTTCTTGACTAAGCATGGTTTCGATGTAGATTGTAGATATTTGATCCTCCTAAGATAATTTCAAGGATATTTGGCCACCTGAAATTAAATTCAAACTCAATCAAAAATGGGACTTGACATTATGACCTAGATATCAAATGAGATTTAGATCAATTGGAGTTTTAAATAGGCCTATCCCATTAAATGCCTAAAATCACTAGTCAATAAAATAATTAATGACTCCAAGGTCTTGTGTTTCCTATCAAATACTAGCTCTTCAATTGAATAAAAGATAGTAAATTTATAAACTAATAGAATAGAGTAGTTAGACATGATATCATATAGCTGTTCCTCTTTCCCTTATGCTTCTTTTTTTATGCTTTCTAGTTAGTTTTTTGTAATTTGTATTAGTTGAGACTGTTGAGATTTAGTTTTGTATTCATCCTGAGTATATAAGGAATCCTAATTATGTTTCACGAACCATTTTTTTAAATATAGAAGTTATGTTAGTTGATATTCTTGGTCTACACATGTATATGGTAACCTTGTTCCCCCCTTTACATAACTAGCATTTCCTCAGACTCTTGCACTATCTTTGTCTTTTGGTTGTGCTCCATTGTCCAAGCAAAGCTTGGTTTTGTTAAAATGATTTATTGACTTAAAAAAATTAGATTTATCTTTTTATAAATAAGGATCATCTTTTCTTTCTCCCTTCCCCTTCTCTTTTGATCTTTTTAATGAACATTGTTAGATTAGTTTTATAAATAATTTGATTTGTAATTAGCTACTAAAATTTTATCTAGATTACATGATCTTAGATTACTTTCCATTGTTGATGCATTATCAGATTTAATAAAATAATAATAAGCAGTAGTTAGATATGAATTTATTTAAACATATAGATGAGATGACTCTTTTATTTTAAGGTTATCTTCATAATTATAAATCAACAAAGGTACCTTAAGTCATAAAAGACCACAACATCCAAGTGAGTGAAATAGTTATGCCAAGACCTAATAGAAAATACCTTGGTGAGGTTCTTAGAACCAATTTTTAGGAGAAGTTGTGTTAAATGATATACATGTTGATGTTCCAAACCACACATTAACAAAATTATAATTAGATATTGTAATAGGTGGCTATGTGCACCCCCCCACTCCCTATTACACCTATAGCAAGAGATTGATCAACTAATGGTTCCCTTATAGGATCATTGTGAGAGAGAATATTCATTGTATAGGGTACACTAGGAAGAATACTTATTCTAGTGGTTTAATTCTTCAAAGTTCAATAGTACATGCATTCCTTAGTAGGAGTGGCATGGGATGTATTGACCCTCTTTGAATTACCTCTAGAATAAGTGGGATAAAGAGACCTTGTTGGATATTTATTAAATGTAAAATCCCCTTTATCTATGATTTGTATAATCTTTTGTATTAGAGAAAAAATAATTGTTTTGATTTCCATTCATATCATGGTAAGTGAAAAAAGGTTGTCCTTTCACCTTTTAAAATATCTGGGGTGGATGGTATTAATTTTGAAGAAGCGTAATCAACCATTTATCCAATAGCATATGTAATATATCATGTGTTCAATCTAAGTTGATCAAATTGAAGTGATTTCATTTTAGTATAGGTATATGTTTTAACTATAAGAGTTATTCTATATGTGTATTCCCTTCTTCTATGTAAAACCTTTACTATTTGTTCCTTGGTATGCATTTCTAATTTAGAAGAAGGTATTTGAGGTGGCTCATGGACCATTTTGTTTTGTTTATTCACTTTTTAGGAATTTTTTATGACATATTTTCCTTTAGGTGAAGATGTAGGAGAGTCAGTATTGGTATTTTTTATTTCACATACATATTTATGCACATCCACGTATAAACTATTAAAATAATTAAAAGGTTTGTGAAATGCTCTTTATTTTAATGGAGAAATGAGGCCCCTACTAAATATGAATTGCACTTCCAAATCTAAATATCTATAGTTCAAGGAATATAAGATATCCTTAAATCTAATAACATAATCTCAAATAGACTCATCATTATTTTGTGTTAATCCTTTAAAATGTCCAATGGTAATCTAGGTAATTTATGATTATGGAAATTATTTAAAAATATGTCTTCAAATATCTTGAAAGTTGGTCAAAGGCTATAGAACCAATCAACAGGCTCTCATGTTAAACTTATATGGAATCATTTTAATAATAAACATTCATATTTAGCCTAATGGTCAAATGAGTGTGCATATTATTTCAAGTGATTTATAGGTTCTCCTTTACCATCAAATTAAGGTAACATAGGCATAATAAAATTGGTAGGATAAGGATGTTCAAAAACATCTTGTGTAATGAGTTGATCTTCTAGGATATTATCTTTAAGAGTAGAATTATGTGAATTTACTTGTAATTTAAGAATTTGTATTTAGATTTTATGATCTTATATATAAGTCATAATAGATATTATGTCACTAGGATCAACTTTTGGAGAGTTTGAATATGTAATCATAGTTGTAATTGACCATCCATATGAAAAAATGGAATTATGTCCTCTTCATGACTATCATTGCATTGTAATGTAGGACTACAACATGTTTGAAAATTATTAGTTAAAGGATCATCCATTTTACATGATGATTTGAGAGAGGTTACTATATTATTTTGGATGTCACAAAGGTTGATATAACTATCATTTAAAATAGATTCTCTAATTTAATTTTCATTTCATGAAAGGGGGATACAAGGCATGATTTCATTATTTTCATCTAGAATTGGAAATGTTTTTGTGTAGAAAATTTAAAAGAGGGAGAAAGAGGAATATTCTCTATTTTTATTGAACCAACATCATAGGAAGGAAAAATACAAGGTTCACTTTCATTTTTAATTCAAAAGAGAAAGGGATATAATATGTAGTATCAATTTTTAATCTAGATATATTGTGACCGTATGTGAAAGGAACATAAGCATGACTAGCATTTAAATTTTGAGTTGCATTTTTGTTACTTGGCTTAGGAAATTCTTTCATTAGGAAACCTTTGGAAAATGTTTGCTTTTGTTTACCTTGAATTAGAAAAATGGTATAAGAACATGCATTTAAACTATTTTGAATATTATCATCATTTTCATTTTTTCAACCTAAAAGGATAGGGAGAGAAGTAGTACATGCATGTGTATCACTGAGATCTTGAGATAGATAAGTATTTTCACTATTTGTACTTGTATGAAATAAATAAGGATTAGAAGCTTCAACTTGAGTAAAATTTTAAATATTATTTAAATAAGGTAAACATTATTTATTTGTATAAATCTCATCATTGAATTAAAAATATGTAAATTCAACCATTAGTTCATCTTTGGAATTCTCTATGCATGAAAGATTGATATTTTTAAAAATTGGGATAATATTTTCATGCATATTTATTTTATAAGATTGAATGTTATGCAATGCACTAACTAATGGTACACTTGGTGTTTCTTCAATCACCTAATCATTAATTTTGAAGATATGTAATATAGGAGATATAGGAGAACTAAGATCTTCACAATCATCTTCAAAATATGTGAAATCACAATCATAATCAAAATAATAAATCATGTTATTGGTTTTACCTTATTCATCAATATTTACATTTCATTATTGTAATTGTAAGGAGATACTATAAATGAATACTATGTATTAAAAAAATTGAGCCATAAGATCCTCATAAGCAATGTACTAATCATCAAGAAGATTAAATAAAAGATATAAAGGATGAGACTTCTTAGGGTTTTTATCATGATTATTCCTTTTAAGGGTTATAAACTTAAATGAACCCAAGATTAAAAAAAACATACAAGGCCTAGAGAAACAAATAGAACAAGCATCACTTACACTATACCCACAGAAGGAAAATCTGATCTGAAAAGATAAATATAGAAATCTAAAAAAATGAAATAGGCTGAAATCCTAAAGCATGCTAGTTTTTTGTTCAATTAAACTCAAAGGATGGGTTCACTAGAATGTTTCAACAAAAATGGGTCTTTCACATAAACACACTATAGAAATAAATTATGTGAATGCATTAATGTAAAATTCAAATCTATGTAGTATAATAAAATATTGGCAATAAATTCATTCAAGCATGTGAAATAAACATAGCAATGATTATACAACTAAGAGTTAAGATAAGCATATCTTATTTGTTATTTTATTTTGGAATGTCATTATTTCCCAACTTCATCTTAGTCCTACAATGCAGCTTTGTATAATTTTTTTTGTTTATGTTTTTTATTGTTTTTATTACTTGTACACTAGGAAAAAATTTAGTGGCATGTAAAAAGAACATTGGATGTTTCGAGATAAATCAATTTTGAAATGGTAGTGAATTAATTTAGAAGATATTTAAATGTGTAGGTAGATCAAGTGATGGAATAGGGAGAATCAAGGTTTTCTCATTAAAAAATTCCATAAACATAAATATTATTTCATGTTTGTAATCCTTTAAAAAAATTATGCAATTTCAAAAAATTCATCACAATCCAAGTCCATATGCAAAAGTTACAACCTCAAAAAGCTAGGGAGTTGAGATTGTACATGCAGATAATTGACTACATAATGTAGAATTTGAATTGCATAATTCTATAAACCTTATACATAATGATATCGGTCAATTAAATTATGAATTCAATCAACTACATTATGTATTTGGTCATCTACATGTACAATCTCAACTTCCCAACTTCCTGAGATCATAATTTTTGCATACGGACTCAAATTATAATGATTTTTTTTTAAATTGCATAAATTTTCAATAATAATAATAATATGTAATAATATTAAGGTTTATGGAATTTTTTTATGCCATTTTATCCTTTACCCCATAACCTATCTTTTTTAGCTTTTTAATGCACATAATTATTTCCTAAATTGTGCTGATGATTCAGAAACACAATCAAATTGCTTGGAACCATGTAGCTTCTTCAAACTAAATATTATTATGTGAATGATTCTATAATTTTTTTGGAGTACTAATTATTCCCACTTTATCATATTCATCATGCCAAACCAATAAGCTAATGAAACCACATGAATATTATAGATCCTTCCCATTTTGATGCTCAATAGCAGAATGTCGATGCCTGGTAGTAGAATGTTTAAGCCTAAAAGTAGAATGTTGACACTCAATACTAGAATTCTAATGCCTGATAATAGAACCCAGACACTTGACAACAAAATTTTGATGTGTGATAATAAAATTGAAATGTTTGATAATGAAATGTTGGTGTTTGACAATAAATGCAAACATTTGACAATATATACATAATGGTGATAGCCCCTAAATTGGCTTTTTTTTATAAAGGTGACATACATATTTAAGAGGAAATTTATTTTAAAAATTAGGTGATCCAACCCTTAAATTTAAATTCTACCCTAAAATGTAAGTGATCCCACATTTTTGGCCACCCCAAAAAATTATTAAATATTGCATTCAAAAAATGAAATATTTATGAATTAACAAAGATTCAAGACTAAAAAACCCTACTAGACAACCAAAATATAGACATTTTTTTAATCTAATAGTTCCAATTTTAGATTTTTTAATAACCTTTTATGCTAATATATTTGGATTATGTGCATAGGATCTGTATAATTGATGCAGAAAAAATAGGCCAACCTTCTAGAGGCCATAACTTTTGACCCATAGCTCAGTTTGAGTCTTCCACATGCCAAAATGACCATCTCAAAAAATTTGATCTGCCCTAAGCTGATATATTTTCTTACATTTGATTTTGATATTTTTTTAAGGCTAAACGTGATCATCTGAGGGTCCAAAATTAGATTTTAATGAATTTTTTAGGAATTTTCTAAATTTAAAAATTGTATATTTTTAGAACCAGACGTCAGCTTCAGTTGAATTTCATCTCATAGTCTAATTTTAGCATTTAGGGTATTTAGGTAAATTTTTAGATCCATGCATGCTTGCATGCGAAACTTACTATAGATAGTGACTGCTAAAAATAGATAATTTTTTTAGATTTTTATTTTTTTCAGATTTTTATTTTTTTTTAGATTTTTACATGTCAACTCTAAATTCCAAGTTATGGATTATTTAAGCATGGTTTGGGTGTGTAATTATTTCAAGCAATCAATATGAATCAATTCTGAGTATTGTTTCAAAATCTTGGCCTATTGGTAATTTTTTTGTTATTGGGAAGACCGTGGTAATTTGACAGGAAGGTGATTCATGATGGAGCAAAGAACACGTACACGTTTTGGAAAGGTGGCACAAAGGTAGTTTTTTACCTCTTAAAGAGGAATAGAAGACATAAATCATGATCTCTACTAAATAATTTATCCAATATATGAAGGTAGAAGGTTGTTGTTATACATTAGTAGCAAAGAATGAACAAATTAAAATAGCACAAATACTAAAAGAAGTAGTAAGAGTGTTAAAAGAATATGCAGATGTTATGCCTAATGATTTACCATATGGTTTACCATCAAAGAGAGATATACAACATCACATTGATTTGATTCCAAGATCACCTCTACCCAATCAATTAGCTTATAGGATGAGTCCAACAGAACATGTAGAATTAAATAAACAAGTTACTGAATTGCTAAGGAAGAAGGTGGTAAAGGAAAGTATGAGTCTATGTGTAACACCAACATTTATAACTCCAAATAAATATGGAGGATGGATAATGTGTGTGGATAGTAGATCAATTAACAAAATTACAATAAAGTATAAGTTTCCTATACCTCGTTTAGATGATATGATGGATGTGCTTGCAGGAGAAAAATATTTTACCAAGATTGATCTAAGGAGTGGTTATTATAATATTATAATTCCATAGATAATATGGTGAAGATAACAAAGATGAAGAGTTAAATTGGGAGCATCAAGTTCCAAATAAAAAGAAGGAAAAGATAGTGTAGGTTTTGGATATGAAAACAGTGAGCACAAGGAAATGGATTATAACAACTATTTGGTGTAGTGGGAAGGATTGCAACAAGAAGAAAACACTTAGATTATATAATGGGAGATGAATAATATTGATAAAGACAAATGGTAGTATTATAATCAAGCCAACTCATAGGAGCTGAGTTGTTTTCAACCAGAGGAGAATGATGTAGAAAAAATAGGCCAACCTTTTGGAGGCCATAACTTTTGACCCATAGCTCTGTTTGAGCTCTTCCACATGCCAAAATGATTGTATCAAAAAAAATTATTATACCATAAGCCACTCTAGCTAATTATATTTTATTTTGATATTTTTAGAGTCTAAACATGATCATCTGAGCATTCAAAATTAGCTTTTAATGATTTTTTGAGAATTTTCCAAATTTAGAAATTGTATATTTTTAGAACCAGACATCAACTTCAGTTAAATTTCATCCCATAGTCTGATTTTATCATTTATGATATTTAGGTAATTTTTTATATCTATGTGCACTTTTATGAGAAACTTACTATAAATAGCGGTTGCTAAAAATAGACGTTTGTTTTTAGATTTTATTATATTCAAATTTTTGCATGTCAACTCTAAATTTTAAGTTGAGGCCTATTTAATCATGGTTTCTATTTGTAATTATTTCAAGTAATTAATACAAATCAATTTTGAGTATTGTTTCAAGATCTTAGCCCATTGGTAGTTTTTTTGTTCTTAATAGTTTTTAGCTTCATTAATAATTGTGTAAATCTCAAACCCTATCTATTTACCCTAGGTCTTTGTACCTTTCAAAAAATGGGTTAGTAAACTTATGATGTCAAATTTATCTCATGTAACCCTCTATCAATGAACATTACTGACATATTTAATTATCTAAGGAGGTTCTTAGACATATGTAGTTCTCCCCTAGGTGTTACCTTATTTCTAGATAAGGGTGCAATATACTCTATGCAAGGGCATGCAATGATCTATCTTTTAACTTGATAAATGTTAGTAATGGGTTATTATTTGAGAATTTTAAACCTTTAATATAACTAATCCTATTACTAATATGAAAATAAGTAAGAATATGGTAGTATAACTTAGTTTTGAAATTGATTGAATGAGCGTGAATAGGTGTTTACTTGGTATTTGTTAGACAAATAATGAGTAGGTTTAGGTTTTTATTTATACCACACCTTTTGAAAATATATCAAAGTAAGGTTTAGTAATAGAAAATGGTCAACCCATATGATTCAAAATATTTTCAAGTTAGATGACTTTTAAGTGTTAGACAATTGATAAGAATTTTGATACTTGTGTTGATGCAAGTGTCCCTATGTGGGACACAAGTTTCCAGCAAGATAAGATGTTACTTAGGATATAAAACTGATATTGAAGTATATATATCATGTTTTAATCTTTTTATATAGTATAGGAGATCAAGGTCATCTAAAATGATAGGTTCCAACCATAAGATATTTAATTAGTCATAGTGAAATAGCAAATGTGAACCTTTTGACAAGAAGTAGGTATAGAAATGAAGTGTAGAGCCATTGTAGGTATTTTTAAAGTATACAAGACTGAGATATGTAAATAATATTCTAATATCTAAACTATTAAAAAAATTGTGATTATTATATTGAAATCGATGTGCATGCTTTATTGATATTTGTCTTTTGAACATAAGCTTATTTAAAAGTTTCGACAAAAGACAATTGGAAACATAAGACACATAAGGAAAAAAAATATAAACAAAAAATTGATAATGAAACATAGAATGAGTATTGACAATATAGAGATAACACAAATTTAAATAACTCCAACTAATTATATTATAATAAAAAAAAGTACTTAGTGTGATATTAAAGAAGCTTATAAATAAGAACTAAGAAAGATATGTTAAGTAGAATGAGGAAATTAATTTATTATTACATAGTTAACATAATAAACCTAAAAATATAAATTAAAGAAAAATTATAGAAATATTAAACATTAAAATATAACTAATAAAAAATAAATAAAAACATCTATAGATATTATTTTTGAATTATATGGTACCTTAGTCTTGTAAACTTATAAAATACATATCATGGATGTACCTTCAGCTTCTAGACCCTTCCCTTTTTTTAAAGTCTTACATAGACTATCTCTTTATTCAAAATTTATTATCTCTTAGTTTTATCAATGCTATTATAATCACTGAGACCTTTTATCATACTCAAAATGCTATAAACATAATTATATTCTGTCTCTATAAATTCTAGACTTAAGTCTATTTTCCAATGGTCTAGACACTTGCATCCAATCATACACATACATTGACACAAGTCTCCTATTCCAATTCAAGTGTCTAATTCCTTAAAGACATCCAATTTACAAATGAAATGTATCCCTATGGTCAGCCTTAATTCTTTAATTTGAAATATTCTCCAAAGGGATTGGTATAAATATAGGATCAATCCTCATTCATTCCTCACCTAAAAACTTATTACCTCTCACAAAGAAACTTAACAAGAGAATTTAATCAAGAATTAAAGTGATAAAAGATTCCTTATTTTCTCCTATTTCTATATCACTCATAGGGACAACACATTTATAAGTCTAAAGTACTGAAGGAGCATTCCATGAGCCACATTTTCTTAGTTACAAGATAGGTCACTATATGTAATTGATTATCACACATTGCATCCTTATGCACAAACAAGCTAATATTTATGGGATAACTAAATACATTTGATACCCTCTTTTGAGTATTAGATATATAAGTAGTGTTCATTGTATAGGGGTCTTTGGGGAAGCTCGACACTAAGAGCGCGCTAACCCATTTTTCCAACAACCACTATGAAGATGAAAAACTATGATTTTATCATTTTACAAGGAATTAAAATCTATGACCTAAATCTAAATGCACCATAGTAAAGGTGATATAGCCCAAAAGCATCTAAGTATCTAATTTTAGTGGATATTACATCCTATACATCTATATCTAAGTTAAACAGAAGTGTTAATGCAACTATCCAAAGTCAACACAAGTATCCGTGACTACAGATAGATAATTTTTAGAATTAAGTGATTGATCCAGAATCTAGACCCATTATTTTTTTTGCCTATTTTAGATCCATATCCATGTTATCATTAAAATGAGCTAAATATCTTACTTTCATTATCATTGCAATATCCATCATAGTTTTACTTTATATTTTAAACATTTTTTACAATAATAAATTCATTATGTGTTTATCTAAGTTTGAAAATTGATTGGCCTATTTTCAAGATAGTCTACCACCCATGTGCCCTAGGCTATCTTTACCCCTTTAACCCTAGATTCCCCAATCTAGATTTTAGTGTTAAACAACATTACTAAATAAATAGAAGCTATATTCTATAAATAAACTAAATCTTAGGACGTTATGAATACATACTAATTTGAAAAAACTAAACACTTAAAATATTATTTACTATAAAAATACTAAATTAAAAAAATCAATATATCCTTAAACATTACAAAATAGATGCATAATACTAAACAATCTTAAACCTAAAAAAATCATAAAAACTATAAAATAATTTCAACTATAATGAAAATAATTCTATATGTGAAACACCATGTGATATAAAAAGTAATATGTAATTAATTTTAAAAACAACACAAAAACATGCAAAACCTAAACCATGGGATATGCAAAACTAGTTTTGCCATTACGAGCACCAAGGAATTATCTATAAACATGGATTGGTATGTGAATTTTGAGGTGAATAGAGGATAAAGTTATGGATTTAAGATCATTGAGGAGGGATTAATTGCTACACCATAGGTTTTGAGGAGCTCATAGATGATTCTTGTAGATACAAATCAAGATGTAATTGAGTATGTGAAATAGGAAAAGCTCATAGTATACCCTTCAAATATTAATCAAAGAGAATATTGATGTAATTAATACAATCCATAATGTAATGTAAGTCTATAAATTCAATGTGATATGAGGAATATAATCAAACCTGATGTAAAATGCATCTAAGTCAAGGATCATTAAGCAAGGAAGATCTATAGATGTCAAGGTAAAATCACTAATTTATATATGTATGGAGCTTGAATCTAAACAAGAATATAAGGATAATAATTTTTTAAGGAGATAGATTTTGTGTTGATTTGATGCATTAGTTGGATGAGTTAGGGATTTGGAGGACATGATGATTGAATCTTTACAAAAATAATCTTATAATTCTAATACACAACCAATCAATCTTAAATGCAAGGTGAGTCTATTGGAAGTGATTTGTCAATTGATAAAGTGAACTTAGATGGTGAAAAAAACACAATTCTAATGACTCAATGATGTTTATAATGCAAATCAAACTCATGCAATGCTTTGATGATCCCACAAAGTATAATCCAAGGCAATAAAATGCTAGCAATATAAAATCAAACTCTCACATAGATAATGTACAACTTGAAAATGGATCTCAATATGAAACACTTCTACAGATAACCCAAAATATGTTTATGAAGTTTTACTTTTAGATCCACAAAAAATGTAGTGTGTGTGTGTGTGTGTGTGTGTGTGTGTGTGTGTGTGTGTGTGTGTGTGTGTGTGTGTGTGTGTGTGTGTGTGTGTGTGTGTGTGTGTGTGTGCGCGCGTGTGTGTGTGTGTACACACACACATATATAATATTTTCACATGATAAATCGCCATAAATTATAATATAAAACTATATAAATTTATTAATAAACAATTGACAATGAGATACAGGTGGTCTATTATTATTGACCTATTGAAAAAAATAAAGTATATCAAATGATAAAAAATTTGGACATGGTCAACACTTCAAAACTCTATTATGAATAATACATGAATTTCATAGTGGTCAAAACCTATTTCAATACCAAATTCAAAATTAGTCTAACATTTTAGTAGAGCTAAAGCTCATATAGAGAGTGAATGCTCAAATTAGGGTCTCAATCAATCAACATTAATATTGAATAAAGAATTACAAATATATAGCCTCATAGATATCCTAATAATGAAGAGATAACCTTATTACAATATTCCAACAAACTCTCATCAAATACTAATTATCAAGAGTTGTTAACTCACTAATAATATAATATTGACACTAACAAAACTATCTCTTAATGTCACATACTAACTTAATATTTATAAAAATACTATGGTGGCATGTTCTCCACATGTTAGCATGTGCTTCTACATGATTACATATTTTTACATAACATGATATGAGTAAAAATAATTATTTTGAGATGAGTGATTCATAAGCTACATCTCTCACCTAAAAATAGGACATATTAGTGGGTTTATCATAGAGAATTAATCCTCCATTTAATTATAATTCAAACTTTGGCTAACCCAATGGTGATAGCCCTGTGGTGAGTGGTTAAGTGTTAGAAGTGGGAGGTCTCAAGTTTTATTCCCTAGGATGACCACTTTCTAGCATAATTCTCACACTAAGCTATGATGGTTTATTTATTAAAATATCCACAATGCAATGGGCTATCGACTTGATGATCAATGTGATGGGGTTTGGCATGTGGCTTGAAACCCATGTTCAATACAACAAGGCAAGTCCATAGTTCATGGATAGGGATATTATTCACCAATATTTTGAGCATTTTAATTACAAAAATGTCTATGGTTCTAGGTCCATTTCAAAAATATTGATAACCCAAAATTTAAACCTAATAATGATAACCTAGTAGTGAGTAAGTTAAGTGTTAGAAGTGGGAGGTCTCAGGGTCCATTCCCTAGGATGACCACTCTTTAGAATCATTCCCACACTAAGCTATGGTGGGTTATTCATAAAACATATCCACAATGCAATGGACTACATACTTGGTGTTCAATACAATGGGGGTTGGCATGTGGATTAAAATAGGTGTTCAATATGATGAGGTAAGTCCACAATTCATAGCTAGGGATACTATTAACCGTTGGTTTGGTTATTCTAGTTACAAAATTGTCTATAGTTTTGGGTCCATTTCAAAAATATTGATACCCCAAAATTTCTATCTTGGTAATTATATCCTATTGGTAAGTGAGTTGAGTGTTATAAGTGGGAAGTCTCATGGTAAATTCTCTAGGATGACCACTCTCTAGCATTGTTTCCACACTAATCTATAATGGGTTATTCATAAAAAGTATCCATAATGCAATGGGCTATTAACTCAATGTTCAATACAATAGGCATCACCATGTGGCTTGAAACCTATCTTTAATATGATGATGTAAGTCCATAGTTCATGGCTAGGGATACTATTCATCATTGGTTTGGGAATTTTGGTTACAAAAATTTCTATAGTTCTAGGTCTATTTTAAAAATCTTGATTAAGTCCACAACTCTTGGCTAAGGATATTATTCATCATTAGTTTGGGAATTTTAGTTATAAAAATATCTATGGTTCTAGGTCCATTTTGAAAATCCCAATGGCCCAAAAAATTTAGAACCAAGGCATGATGAAGGTGATTAGGGCATTAATAGAAAAGTAGAAATTGGAAACAAAAAAGATGACATTGGGGTAGGCATTAGCGAATAGGCATAAAGTGGAGGTGTCAATGTAAGGGATGGAAGTGAAGTTAGTGGATTGATAAAATCAAATGCAGGTCATTGATATAGGTTTGGAAGTTGAGGGAAATGAAATTGTAGTAAGGTAGCAAACAAATGTATGGAACGATGGTCAAAAGGCACCAGTTCTAGTAGCTAAACTAGAGGATCTTAG
>JARHVA010000024.1:932500-950000 GCA_037957365.1 Torreya grandis
GGAAGTACCCCTTATCTAAGAAAAAATAGGGGGTACTTCCCCTATTTTTCTAACAAAAAAACACTTTTTTGGCTTCCTCAAGTCTCATATATTCCCTATAAAAAATTTCATCCTTGGTTTCATGATTTGACCCTTCAAATCCTTAAAAAACCAAAACACACTTATTATAAGATAGAATGTTAGGGTTTCAATGGTATGGACTAAGTTTACTTGATTAGGGTTACTTCCCCTGATGGATATCCACCTATAATAGTGTTATGAGATCATTTGAGTCATTAATAACGTGATTTGAGTTTGACAAAACATTCAAACCTTTTCACATGCCTCTTTCATGCATTAATCCTTAAGATTGTGTTTTGCATGACTGACTATATTTTCCAAAAATAGGGGCACATATAGGTTTTTTTATATCATTTAGACCTTGGAAATAGTGTAAAAAATATCCTAATATCTTCCAATGTTTATTCCATCTATGTCTTTGTGTATCTCACCCTTGGAGGTTGAAAAGCTTTTAGGACCAATCAATACCAATTGACTATGTACTTTGTCTCTCCTCTCAAGAATGACCCCTATGAATGCAATTTTGTATGAATTAGGACTTAAAGGAAATTTTTGAACTTTCCTTAATCATACATATTCATTACCCATATATCAACACCTATTTAATTCACCACTTCAAACACTACCTCCCTTTCTAGCTAGGTGCTACCTTGATTGTGACTATGCCTTACTTATTTGGTGTACCTATAGGTCATCAAGCTTGTTGGAGTTTTGAAAACACTGAAATGATCCTAACTTAATCTTTCAAAGTCACTTTACCTTGGTTTTGGCCTATATACCATGTTATATAGTTCCAACATTAATCATTTTCACTTATCAAGCTCACTACCTAACTAAGTCATTTAAGGTTAGTTGTGCGCAGTCATTTAGACCTGTAGGTGCTTATAGAGATTTTGAGATGTATGTGTAAGATTTATTTCTATTTTTTATATCTTATAAATTCACCATGACCTTCATAAATATGGTCATATTATTGATCATCCATTCAATTTCCAACTCGGCTTTCATATGCACTTTAAACTCTGCAACTGAATCCTTCTTTATATGATGATTGAGACACTTTGTTGTGACTATGTTAGTTGCATATATTAGCTTCAAATATTTTGGTTATGATGATTTTAGGACCTACTAAACACATTATTTCAATATAATCTATTTTCATGCCTTTTATCCACTTTGTATGAGCTAGGATACCACAAAAATGCCTTGACTGAGTCACTACCTGTAGGTGTGTATTTAGGTCACCCGTATGGACTGAAATGTGTTTAGGAAAAAAATATAATGAGTTACCTTACTTATAATGGTATTTTGAGTGGTTGATGCTCCTTGAACCAAATGAAACCATTACTATATGTTATCATGGTTACATACTACAATCTTAGATGAAAAAGGTCTATTATGGCTTAGACCTGTAGACATCAATGAAAGAGTTTCAGTGCTTTTAGAAGCAACTTTGAGGTTCTCAAACACTATCTTCCCCTAATCCTTTCCCCTTAAAATTTTTAAAGGCTCTTGTATGTGCTAATGATATCAAACTCATTTATTTTCATGCTTTGGATCACCCTTAAATCATGTTTTAAAATTTCTATGAAAACCCTCTGGATCATTATTTTCCCCTTTAGGGACAAGAGATCTAAATTTACAATAATTAACTTTGATCAAGATTTCACCTTGGTTTGCTCAACCTAGCCTTCTCAAAATATCTTACATGAAATTTTATTCATTTTATGACTTGAGGGATAGCTTAATCATCAACATTAACACTTTAAAATACTCCTTGAATTCTATACCAAGTCACTTGTATGTGGAGATTTTGTGTATATAGATAGTAAAAGAAAAGTAAACAATTGTGCATGTTTTGACTCTATTAGTAGACCTAGACTTTTTTTAAATTCTCTAAAAATGTGTATATATTCATGAATATATTTAATCAGACCTCAAAACCTATATTCATAGTGGTATCCTCCTTTTGGACACTTGTACGTGTACTTTCATGGCAGCCAAAGAGTATAAGTAATGTATGACTGCAATTTATGGAATGTTACATTAGGATATAAACTTGAAATTTTATGTGATTAAGATAAAATTTTAATCATGATAATAAACCTATATTTTTTCCTTAGAATCACTTCAAAATCATGAAGACCTTGCAAATGATGAAAACATGCCTGTTACCTTCAAATGAAAAAAAAGTCTACAAATTTAGGATAATTTGCTCATCAAAAAACCTTATAACATGAAAAAATGAATGGGATACATTTAATGAGGAGGTTAAAATCCTCTAACATCAAACTTATAAAAAAAAATTACATAATTCTCCAAACCGAGACAAAACCTATTGGGTGCACAGATCAACAAGCAAAAAATAATAATCAACTTGCAAAGGATGGTTCATAAATCATGGTTAACCAAACCTATAAATACTTATATTTAAATGGAGGTATATACTTTTACTTTTAACTACCCAAGGCATTTATCTTTAAACCTCATGAGTTGTCTGTACCGAGCAACGACCTAAAGGTTACTTCTATTTGCCAAGAAAGGTGAAAAGGGATCAAAACAATTTTGAGAAAGTTATGGAATTTCCAAAGCATGTAAATCATTTAAATGAGTTTTTTGAATATTAATAGATGTTAATAAGCTTTAACATGTGGAAAACTTCCCAAGGAGGTTTTACAAGTGCCAAACTCACCTTTTACTTCAAGAAAATTATTTTTTCTGAGTAACCTAGCAATTTTCAAATAAAGCATTAAATACTCAAGTTTGACTTTTAAAATGACTCAAAATGATAAATGAACTTAAAAATAATTGACCAAATACAATATAATACTAATTAGCATCAATTTAACTATAATTCACCTTATGACAACATATTAAACCCCCTAAGACACCTAAAATACAAAGTTTTGACCTAGGGGTGCCCCAATTTGACATAAAAGTTAAATTTGGTCAAAAATTATTAGTTTGGTTAAAAATATGAAACATACATTTAAAATTTTCAATCATATTGGGGGCATATGCAATGCATATGCACACATTTTATAGCAACATGAGTTAATGTTTTTAAATAAGAGAAAAAAAATTAAAAATAGATGCATAGCATTATATACCATGATGGCACTGATTGGATCAAATTATCATGCATAAACATTATTTATGCACATAAACACTAATGTATTTATCATGGTTGTACCAACTAGATCATATTATGGGGCATGAACATTTTTCATGCACATGCACACTATTACATGTTTATAATTTATATTAAGGCATCAATGGTATGTAAGATAATAATTTGAATCTATAATTTTGTTTGTAGTAGTTGTTTTTTTTTATTTGATTAGTGTGGTTAAGGTTTAGCGACGCTCAACAAATAAACATCATTGGCTATAACAAAATTTAAAATTTAAAAGAAATATATTGTCAAAATAAATTTAAATGTTACAAAACAAATTCATAATACTAAATGATCTTAAACCTAAAAAATAACATAAAAATTGTAAACTAAAACAAATACAAGATTAAGTTAAAGGAGAAAATAGATGTGTGCCGTCACTTTGCACATGTGTGGAGCCTAAACCATGCCACGTTAACACTTGAAATTTATGTCGAAGGATAGTTTAACAAGTCTAATTCTTGATTTTATATTTTTAGTTCATGACATGTCTATACGGACCCATTATTTTTATCCCCATGTAAAAAGTCCTTATGAGTCTATTTTGGAGGTCCAACCAACCCCTAAGCATACCATGGCTAAAAAAATCAATTGGGGGCCAATAGTGGGGCATACATTCCCAAAAAAATCAAATGGTCATGCCAAAAGTGGGGATTTTAAACTCCCATTAATAGTGCATAGTTGGTGGTGTGTAGACATTAAGATCGACATGGTAGAGGATTTATATCTTACCATACTATGTTTATGACCCACCACCTCCCATTCATTTCACTAATACTTGAGAATTATGTCCTGACCTTCTAATTTGTTCATATCCATTCACATTCATTTCTTGATTAGGGAAGAGGAGATGGAGGGTTTTAGAGATGACACTCGATAAGAGTAATAGCATGAGTGTTTACATTCATTTGCCATTGTTGCTTCAGTTGAGGTTTTTACACCTCACTAAGGATGTAATCCATTTTGTTTTGAAAATGTCAATAGTTTCAAATGTATGTAAAAAATATAAATTTTGTTTGATCATTTTTTCAATGAATATTAGTCATTATGTGAATCATTAAACATCATTATTTGAATCACAAGACTTGGTAGAGTGGAAGATTTAATGGGATGTGAGTGCCATTAGTAGAATATTTACCTAGAAACCATATGTCTCAAGTTTAGTAAGGTGTAAAAAACCTCATATGTGAACCTCTTTCTCTTATTTTTGCTCATGAAAATTTCCCAAACATTTAGTGATGAAGACTACAAAAAAGAGGTTTAAGAGGGTTAAGATTACAAGCATGCAATTTTTTGTGGACTTGTCAAATACGTCGATAAGAACATTTTATTGTTGACTATAAAGGGCATTCATATTCACCATTTGATAAAGAATGTTATTTATTAAAAGATGAGTTTGAATGCTCTTGATAGTGCGTTGATGATAGCCATCTCTATTTGTGCCAGCATTTTTTAACATGGTTAAATATTGGATTTTGTCTGGGTATTGTTTCTTACATGTGAGTTTTTTAAACCTCATCGACCCTATGAGGAAATGGTCACATGGATTGGATTATTTGTTTAAAAAGCAGTCAACCTCGCATGGCCTGCAAAGAATATGCTTTTTCTAGTTTTCTAGGTTTTTTTATTTTGATTTATGCAAAATGGTTTTTCTTTACCTATTGTTTCTTGTAGGTGAGGTATTATAAACCTCGTTAAGGCTATGAGATTTTTTGGTTTAAATTGTTTGAATATGGTTTGCAATGTCATTCAAAACATTTAAGTCTTGGATTTTTTCATCGCTAGTTAAGGGTGAGATTTTATTTTTAAAGTAGGGTTTTTTAGTGTTGTTTACATGTGAATTGTTTAGAATTAGTAATTATTGGATTGTGAATGTAGTGGTGAACAATATCTTGTTAACTATAAGAAGCACTAAAAGTCACTGCATAATAGAGGAGTTTGTAAATAAAATCCACTACCATGGGGTCACTTTCGATGCTTCTGATAGTGTATGATAACTGTCATCACTTTTATTAATAGACTAACTTCACCTGTAAGTAGTGAGTGTAAGTGCTCATGTTGTTGTTATTGATTTTACTAGTGTATTATCTCCTAAATCCTCCATCTCCTCTTACCTACTCATGCAATGGACGTGTATGGGGATGAACATGATAGAAGGTTGAGAAAAAATACCTAAGCGTCGACAAAATGAATGGGAGGTGGTGGGTCATAAACACAGGATGGCAAAACATAAATGTTCTACCATCTTGAGCAGGATGGCAAGACATTTAATGATGAAGCAATACAAAAAAAAGATTTAATACTGCCATTGAAGTTTGTAAGCCATAACTACTCATTATGAATGATTTACCAACAACTACAATGAATTTAACATGTCTTAATTGACAAAATAACCAATCAAAATTACTAAATTTTATTATAAATATTTGAACCAATATTAACTTTTTTTAATTAATTATTTTGGTTTTGTAATTCTTTGTTTTAGTTGGTTATGTATGAAAAACACTGTAGGAATCATTTGAATGATTGCAATTGTTACGAAGTCTGTCTCTGAAATTGAAATAAAAGACTAAAATGTGTCATATTATATTATTGCTTTATATTATATGTTAGTGTTCAAAGGTGTTTGTTGGTAATCATACACATTTTTTTCAATCATGTTGGACTATGCAATTTAATTTTATATTGTGTTATTATTTATCAGTTTGGAATATAATTTTGTTTTTGTTTTTGTTAGCCTTACACATTTTTTTCAAACATGCAGGGATTTGGATTGCAACAGTAATAAAATTCGAAAGAGAAGTAAATAGAAGACAAAGGGAACCTATAGTTGAGTAGAAGATATTTGTGTGTAGTTCAAGGCAAATGGAGGACAGAGTTCTCGTATGAATCCCGCTGAAAAGAGATCGCTTGCTACGCCACAGGGTTTGAGGAACTCGTAGATGAGTCTCGAGGAGCCGAGTCGAGAGGTAGAGGAGTGAGTGAAACAGGAAGAGCTTGCATTCTAGTGTTCGAATTTTAAGAAGAGAAACTTGATGCAAACGACACAGTCCACAATGCAACGCAGGTCTGCCAGTGCCATATGAGCTGAGGAAGATGTTGTATCAAACCCAATGAAAAATGAGTCTGAGTTAGGGAACGTTAAGCAGGGAATATTTGGAGATTCCAAGTTGAACTCACCGATTGAGATCTGCAGGGAGCTGGGATCTAAATAGTGCTGGAGGGAGATTGATTTGTTGAAGAGATAGTTTGTGTGTCGAGTTGTTGCGTTAGGAGGGCAAGCTCGGGATTCGGAAAACTCAAATATCGAAGTTCCAATACACAACCAGCCAATCTTTAATGTAAGGTGAGTCTGTTGGAAGTGAGTTTGTAACCGATACAGTGAACCTGGACGACCCAAAAATCACATTTCCAACACTTCAATACCGTTGATACTGCATGTCAAACTCATGCAAATCTTTGCCGATCCCACATAGTATGATCCAGGGCAAGAAAATTCCAGAAAAATAGAAACTCAAACTTTCACACAAGTAATGGTATAACCTACAAATGGATCTCAAAATCAAATCCTTCTCTAGAAAATCCAAAATGTGATGCATAACCCTGTACGTCCACATCGAAAAAAACTAATTAATATGTGTGTGTGTGTGTGGGGGTGTGTGGGGTAAATCACTGCAAATTATAATTTTTGACTATATATATCTATGAATAGATAATTGACAATGGGCCAGAGATCGATATATATATATATATATATATGTGTATGGTAAATCACTGCAAATTATAATTTTTGACTATATATATATATATATCTATGAATAGATAATTGACAATGGGCCAGAGATCCTCTGCACTTGTGACAAATAGAGTGAAGGTCTATTAAATGATAAAATTATTGGGTGCGGTTTACATTCCAAAACTCTATTATGAATAAGATTTGAATCATAGGGACGTTGAAACCTACTTTAATATTAAATGTAAAATCAATTTTATATTTTGGTAGAGCCAAAATTCGTATAAAGAGGGAATGTTCAAATTTTGGGCTCAATCAATCAATATTATTATTCAATAAAGAGTTACAAATATATAGGCTCATATATCTCCCAATAATGAGGAGGTACCCTTATTTTAATACCTAAACAAACTTTCATTAAATAATAATTAACGAGAGGTGTTGAACAATTCACTAATAGTAACAAAACTATCTAACAATGTCACATACTAATTTAATATTTATAACAATACTATGGTGGCATGTTCTCCACATCTTAACTCATGCTTCTACATGATTATATATTTTTACATAATATGATGCAGAGCATTTTTTCTTTCGAGATGAGTGATTCGCAAGCTACATCCCTCACCTCAAAAGAGGGGTATATTAGTAGGTTTGTCAGAGAATCAACCCTCCATTTATTGATAATTCAAATTATGGTACAAATTACATGTTTCACAGAGTTTAGAGTGGTTTAGATAAATAGTTTGGTTCAAAATATGGAACATGTATTTATAAATTCAATCATATTTTGGGGCATATGCAATACATATGAACATATTTTATAGAAACATGAATTACATTTTTTCAAATTTAAGACAAAATAAAAAAATAGATGCATAACATTCTATATCATGTTGGTACTAATTAGATCAGATTATGAGGCACAAACATTATTCATACACATACACACTAGTGTAATTATCATGTTTTCACTAATTAAATCATATTATGAGACATGAACTTTATTCATACACATGCACACTATTACATGTTTGTAATTTCTATTATGGAATCAAGGGTACCTAGAAGAGAACACTTTGAATCTATTAAAAAAATATAATAGTGGAGTTTGTTATTTCAATGCGATTGAGGTTTAGCAATGCTCAATGGCCTAGGCAATACTCACCAAATCCAATATGTGGCTCCCACCCTGACCTCCCCCCTTTCGTATTGAGGTTTAATATTAATTATTTGAGTAGAGAGGTTGAGTTTAAATGATGCTCAACTACCTAGGAAGTACTCCACAAACTAAATATGCAGCTTTCCACTTTTATCTTGAGGTTTACTATTAGTTAAATGAGTAGTGTGATTGAAATTAAATGATGCTCAATGGCCAAAGCACTAGTCCTCCTTCATGAAGTCTAGAATATTTATGCTTCCTACCCATGGCCTTTTCTTAGTACTTAAATCGGCACATGATCACTCCTAATTATCCAAAAGTTTTAGCAGGAAAAATAATTCTCCAATATTTCAACAAGGAAACATTATCTCTAACATGTTAAAGGACAACATAGTTCATCCAACCACAAGGTTATATTTTCCTTACTATCTAATTTTCAGAAATAATTATTTATAATTTTATATTTAATTCTCACATATGGACATTTATTACTACATGTTCATTTTAGGTTTGCTTGGATTCAGTTGCACATTCAAATCCTCCTCCTAAAGGCAAAGTGTGTAGTATAGACTTATGTGCATTGATTTATCTTTTTACTATATCATTACATTTAATTTAAATACTATAATAAAGGGAGGTATTTTTAGACACTAAAATTTGGTATTAGACACTTAAACATATCAATCTTGACTTATACTCACCTTACATGATATGTGCATATATATATAAATGGATCTTATACAACTTGATTTTCTATCCATGTGCTTTCCATGGGTCCAACCTTCATGATTTGCTATCAATCACATATATTAATTCCATAATTTGTACCTATTATTGTGGTTTTTGAAAAAGGAAAAAAAATCAATGAAAAAATTAAAACTTTAAAAAATTAAATTTTTAATTAATTACTCAAAAATGGTTAGTTAAAAATTATGACTTTTTTTGTTTTTACCCTAAAACATTTTGAAGCCCGTTTGAACCCTCTGTGCAAAAGGCCACTTATTTTCTCATTAATTTTTCAAAACTATTTTACTTTTTGTGAATTGTGTAAACATATTTAACTTTTCCACAAGTCGTGCAATATTCAAAAAATCTTTTTAGGTGCAATTTACAAAAATCTTTTTTAGTACAATTTGTAAAAATATTTTAAGGTGTAATTTGTAAAAATATTTTAAGGTACAAATTGCAATTTGTAAAAACATTTTTAAAATTTCCTTTTTAATATAAATTAAAATCACACTTATTTTAATCATGCAAATGCAAATTATTTTTTAAATCACATTAATTCAAAATTTTAAGTTTTAAATTTATTTTTCCACTTCATGCAAGTTATTGTTACAAAATTAAAGGTTTCTTCTGTTTGCATGCAATCTCCCTTTTTTCCTCTTTCGATCATGCAAGCATGATTATTTCCCCAAGTCATGTTGAAATGGAAACTTCCTCCTTCTTACTTATTCTTAAGCTGTTATTTATCCTCCAAACTTTCAAATTGAAATTGTCATCCAAACATAGTCAAATAATTCATAGAACTTGAAAAATATAAAAGATAAATTTTTGGGTTTTCTTGTTTTCTTTTCTTCCTCATCATGTTATGCAAATGAACCAAGATGAAATATAGATGGTAAATTGAATATCATAGAGAAAAATTTTCTTTTTTTTGGCTTATCATCACACAAAGTGCACTCAAGGAAGGTTAAAGTTTTTTTGAATAAATTTTATTTGCCCAAGTGTTCAAACCGTATAGTGCCTCAGCCAAAGAAATAGTTTAAGCAATATAGTTTTAATTATTATTTTTTCAACCAAACCAGATCATATGGCCTACCCAGTGAAGCAAAAAATAGAGGCAAAAAAGCAAAAGGGAAAGAGAAAGAAATGCATTTAGAAAGTTTGGAAAATGGTGAATTAATCTTGGGTAGAAATTGAAATATAATACCTTGTCAAGATTTCATATACAAGAATGGGGTAATGATTCAACACTAAGTAAAAATATTGAATAAATAAAATTTTATTTGATTTTCTCAATCATTCAAACTGTATGGTGCTTCAGTAGAAAGGAGGGGAAAATGATAAAATAAAATTTATTATTTTGCTCAAGTTTTTTAAATCAATGCCCAGCAGTAAGGAAGAGTTTAAAAAATAAACAAAAAAATATTTACTTTCCCAATAATATCACCGTATGGTGAGCCAAGAAGAGCTTTGAAAAAAATAGGAGTGATGCCAGCCAAGGAGAGAAATAAAATTTTGAAGAAAAATAAAAGTTAAAAATTCTCATGCAAAGAGAAACCATATGATGCCCTTGGTGGAGAAGGGAGACAATAAAGTGAAAGAGCAAAATTTAAAATTTTCACTTTCATTTGGCCATTCGGTTCATGAAAAGTAATTTCCAATTTTATTATTTTTGTGTGTTTTACTCATTGTGTAAATCCCATACGAATTCATGTAAATTTTAAAAAATGAGTTTATTTGTAAAATAAGTATTTGATGATTAGTTTGGGTGTTTTGAGTCCAAAATCAAAGGAGAAGTAGGATTTTTAATCTAAAGATGAAAATTTGTAAAGTTGCATTTTGTTACATTAACACTTATTAAAGAGGTACATGATACAATTGCAAGGTGTTTGAATCAAATAAAATCTCAAATCAAGCAAAATAAGAAAATGAAAGATTGATATTTTATGGATGGAATTGAAGAACTCAGGAGCTATTTACATGTCAAAATTGTGAGTACAATATCTTGGTGTGATTCAAATAGTTTATTGTGCTTCAAGTTATTTGTTTCTTTATCCTTTACAAGTAAAGAATTATTTTTCAAACTTTTCTCAATTGTTGTTTTTCCTGAGAATTTTTAATGTCTTCATCACCTACCTTGAAAATGTCAATCTCGAGTAAAGGAAAGGCAGTCATGAAATACTAGTTTTAGGGTATATTACCTCTTTTGCCATTAGAATCTAACATAAAAAAATATTACAAATACTGATCTTGGTCATGTCAACTTGGATGAGTTTTGGGAAAGAATAAATGTGGAGCATAAGACAAATTTTGGTCAAAGTAATTGTGACAGTGGTTTAGCATAGGCAGTAGCTTTCTTGATATCATTATAATCTCCTGAGTTAGTTTTATGTGTAAAAAATAATTATAATTCAAAGACACATGAAGTAAGATATTCCCTATGGGATTTGGTAGTGATTTTTATTCCTGAGCAAATTGATAACATTTTTCACCTTTCAAATCATAAAACCTTTGTACACCTAACTCCTGAGTCATCCCAAATCTTCTAGGATGTTAATGTTATAGCATGCTCTAAACAAGTCAATAAAGTCTAGTTGACTAAGATGAAACATTTTTTCACTTAGCTTCCCAAAAATATCACAAAATTGGATTTCAAATATGAGATAAGTGGCATAATCACTTTGTTGCATAGGATAGTGGGAAATCAAATGATCAAGAATTTTTAAAACTAGATGTACAGGTTTATCTACATCATCATTCAAAATAAGTAATATATCAATTGGGGTGAATTAATTATCAATTCCATTCACAATAAATTCATATAAGTAAAATACATGTCAAAATTTTACATGACTTTGTACCTTGTTTATGATGTAGCAAGTCGAAGGTATTTTGATGGATTACATATAGTAGGTGGTTTTGGGAAAATAATGGTATATGACTTCTGTCTTCAGCTAATATTGAAATAAAGCACCCATCACTTCATAAAAATTAATGATTACTTTATTCATTTCAACATCCAACTTTTTGAAAAAGAACTCTTAAACTCAAGGATATTAGTTGTGGTCACCACAAAAATAAGAAGGTGGGGAGATTGGTTTATAAAATTCTTAACATTTAGTTATTTAAGAATCTATGGTTATGAAATATCTCCTTACATGTTCCCATTATATGTCAATGACAAATGGGCATTAATGGAATTGGTGAGACAACTTGTTAAAACACACAAGTTCTTGACAAGCAGACATAAAATAGGGATCAAGTTCTAATCTCTATTAGCAGATATTATTTCCCTTCATTAGTGAAGGCTAAAACAGTTGAGCAATACATGTCTCACTTTAACTTTAGAACATTTGAAATCAAGGCTTCATTTGACAATAGAGGCTTAATTAAACACAATCTTGGATCTCCATTTCAGCATGTTCCATATTTTGAAGACTATTGGATGGATTGTGATGATAAAAAAAATAGTGAGAATCAGAGACTATTTATGGTTTACATGAGACAAATAGTCAAGTTTATCATAATGAAGGTGCCAAAATAGCTAGTGGATGATGAGGTCATATTGGATGCCATCTTTGAAAGAGAGGGCATCATGAAAAATCCATTGTCCATGGTACATTGGGACAAAAATTAATCTACTTATCTTATAAGTAGGACAAGGGTTGTACTTATAGAACTATCAAATGGTTAAAAGGTAAGGGAGTTGATGTTACAAATGTTTATTTATCTACACCTCCTAGGGGAGACAAATTTGGAAGCTTTTATAAGTAAAAAATGAGCCAAAAAAGATGGATGAAGCAGGTCCTAGTGGAGAATCTCCCATGATAGAAGGAGCATGTGACCCTAAAGATACTCAATTATGAAAAGCTATCAAGCTAATGATAAACAGGTTTGGTGAGAATGTTTCTTCTTCTCCTAAAATTTTAGTTTCTCAAGAAGTTCCAATTGATAGATTTTCATTCACTCAAGAATTAGTAGAGAACACAACTCAACATTTTTTGGCTTCAAATGATATAATTTTTCCTATGTCATCTACTTTCCCTTTACAAGAGATGACTTCTATCTCTTCATCTTCTCCCTCAAATCTTGAATTTCCCATTACCCTTTCTTCAATAATACCTCTTGAAACAATCATTCCTTAAGATCAAATGGAAATATCTTCTCAAGTTGTCCCAATTACACATTTTTCAATGGTAGTCAAGATTGATCCATCTATTTCAACTTCTATACCATTGACTTTCTCAAGCATGACAACTTTAGATTGGTTGTCTACAATAGTAAAAATAATGAGAAGAATTTTTGAACCTAAAGAGATAGATTTTGAAAGATTGACATTTTCTTTTTCAATAAATCCAAAGAAATCAAAGATATTTTCATGAATGGTGACAGATGAAAAGGGAAAAAGGTATGTAGAGGTGGCCATTCTAACATTTGAAATGGATAAGTCAAAAATTAGGGTTGAAGACTACCAAATGTCCATAGTTTATTTAAAAAAACAATGAGATAATGAATGAAAGGAAATGTTCAGTTGGCAATTGACACTATATTTGAAAAAATGAACAAAGACAATTCGATGAAAGATGAACTAAAAGAGAAAGTAGAATAATTGAGATCAATAATACTTAGATTAATCAGATCAGTTCAACCAACTATCACTTCATCAAGTTTTCATGTTGAAACATGGAAAGAGTGAGAGAAGTGGGCCAAATGAGTAATGCAGTGAAAGTCTATGTTGAAAAATTTGTAGATCATGAGGTTTCAACAATTATCATCATAGAAATGATATTCTCTGAGATTCAATCACAATATGAGCAACTAGTAACAAAGGTAAATGGATATGCTCGAGAGAAAACAAATTGGGAGGAACTAATGCCTGGGTTCGTTTAATTATCAAAATTTCCTTCTATTGATCTTATTTAAAAATGGGTAATCAATGAAGTTGAAATTTTCTATTAGATTAAATTTCTTTGAGATGCCAAATTTAGAATCTAGTCCCTTCAAGAAAGTGTTTAGAAATTCAGTAATACAAGGTCACTTTGGAATGACACAATGATGGAGATTGACATTAAGGTCAAGAATTTAGATTATTATTTTGTCAATGACAAGGATCAAGAGGGAAATTTGATTTCAATTGTCACCATAATTGGAGAATTCAAATAATGAATCCAAAACATTGCCACTACATTTGCATTTGGTTATGAAGAACTTCATCAATTGTCTTAGTACCAAGAGAATATAGATAATTTGGATATGAAAATCAATAGTCTCCAAAGCAAGCATCAGGAAATAAAAGATTTAGATTACTCAGCAGACATTACCTACAATGTATATAAATGGACCAAATGAAGATTTGATTAGGATAATTTTCCAAAGATTTGATGATTTCTTGAAAGGAAAAGAGTTGTCAATACTAGAGAAAGAAGAATGAATATTTTATTTCATTTTTCCTGCATTCTCTCCTCTTATTTCTTTGTACCTAACTTGTGTAATTCCAATCTTTTCCTCTTGAAAATATGCATTATATTTTTACAAATTATCTTTTCAATTTTTTCAACTTGCTTTTTCAAGTTGTGCAAGTTGATGATGTGATTTTACAAGTAGTCCAAAAACCCCAACTTATTTTCTCAAGTGGTGATAATTGCTTAAAGCATTTTTTCACCTTTTAAAAATTTTAATTTCTCCTTGATATTTTAGCACATCTATAAAATGGAAAAAATAGGTGGTTTTGTACCATAACCACCCATTTTGGCCTATAAATACAAGTTAGAGATTCATAATAATGGTTTGAAACATATATATTTTTTGGCAAAGCATTGTAAAAGGAGATCAGTCTTTCTACGCTTCAGAATCAATACAAGAAAGGTGTTTCTAAACTTTGCATTAGTTATATCTTTTGAATTACATCTTTCATTTAATTCATTGTATCTGATTTTCATTACCATTGTTATAAATTCCAAACTGTTGAGGATAGGATATTTTATTACAAAGTTTCTATTTTGAATTGTAATTTGAATTTCCAATATATGTGACAATATTGGTGGGAATAGATAAAATTTCTTAGTTATTTCTGTTATAGAATACAAAGAGTTGTTAGTTTTTGTTATCAGAGTTAGATGGTCTTTTGGTGTATGTTTCATATCCTTACGAATATGATTACGTCTTTTCAACCCATTGAATGAGAGATATTTTCCTCTTTATAAAGTCAAAATTTTCTCTCGACACTTTCATTTAGTCTTAGATTTATAACTTGATGATTTTGTTTCTCAAACAATTTCTCCCTTCTCTCTCTCCTTATATAAATATTCCTTTCTTAAATCACTTTTTCATACTTTCAGGTTAAAAGTACTACCCATGATTTACATTCCATTATTTTTAAATATTTTCTACTTTCCTATTTTGGCTTTCAATAAAGGTATCTCTACCTACTAATAGGAGAGGGGCTGTGTTCCCCATGCTATAGATGCGAAGTCACTGATTTGTCCTCCTAACAAATTTTCATACCAACAATACTTAACTATAAATTATCATACTCATATATCTCTAGATCATAAAATTAGTATTCTTACCTCTCAAATAAATCCATAGACTCAAATACTTATGTAATTTTGTAGACATCCAAATCTAATCAACTCATCATTATGCCAATAAATGGTCATTTTTTAAATTCAAATTATCTTCATGGGTTGACCCATTCATTTATCATGTAGGTGGGATGATAAATTACCAAGATACTCCCACATTAATATATAATAGCTCCAAGTTTATTCCATATCTAGAAAGTATTTAGGATTGGCAACCAAGCCTATTTGAAATATTCACTATTCAGTCACAACGAGAAATCCCTAGAAAATTTTGAATCATCTAATCCAACTCAAGTTTCAAAATCTAGATCATGGGTTACATACATTAAATAAAAAATATTACACACATACACATAATAGGGAGAACTACACATGATTTAACTTCCCCCTTGAGAATATTATATATGTAAGTAGTGCTCATCCAGTAATTAGGGAGTGGTTTGTGTCATCTTAACCCACCTCTATTCCCCTTTTGAAAACCTAATCATGGTGTCAAAAGTGGACCTATGGTTCTAAGGAAAAGGACATAGGTTTCTAGATATTTCACATATATCTAGCCCTTGATATCATATATAATCATATTACAAGAAAGCACAATGACTATATGACAAAGGACAAAGGACAAACACTAATGTTTTTTATTATCTTCAAGAGACTATAAATTCTTTCAAAGCACATATAGATACCTAATTCCCTATTTGAATGCCTCATAGTCTAGTTGGTAGCCATTTTTGTCACACACATTTAGTCTCAAACCTACACATAATAAAAACATTCTAGTTCTAGACCTGAATCATATAACTTTTCCATGAAAACCTTATAATGATGCACTTCATTCACTTGCTTTAATTTTGTCTTTCATTCCTTTTTAATAATGAAGGTTTCCATTATTGAATTGTCTAGCCTATTCCATTAAATTTGGGTCATCTTGGTGGTTTTTTATCTTTACTTTACTAATGACTTCCTATTTTCCCTTCCATTCAATACTATTCTTTTTCCATTCATAGTTTTCCCCTTTCTTCCATTTTTTTAGATTTTGTACTTTATAGTTAAAATTTTAAAAATATCCAAAAACCTCCATCATATGATGGATTTGCCCCTCTCAAACGTAGAGTAAAATCACAAGCAAATTGATGATTTCTCCAATGTTAAAAATTTTATGTCACATCTAGTTGTGAAAATCAAAAAAAAATCCAAAAAACACAACATAAAATATCACCAACAATTATAAAATATTTATATTGAAGTGATGCTTACTACTACATGTCTAATTTTTATGTACATCTTGACATGACACTTGTACGCCTTTCGATACATGTATCATACATGTTTTTATGATATACTCAAACTTGTAAAACTAGTATTATATTTTGGTAGATCTAAAGCTTGTACAGAGAGAAAATGCTCAAACTAAGGTCTCAATCAATCAACATATTATATAATAAAGAGTTAAAAGTACAAAGGTTCATAGATATTCTAATAACAAAGAGATACCCATATTGAAATATCTCAAAAAATTCTCATAAAATACTAATTAATGAGATTTGTTGATCAACTCACTAACAATAAAATATTTGCACTAGGAAAACTATTTCAAAATGTTACGTACTAACATAATATTTCAAACATTTCCCCCCACCCTTAGTGCAGACATAGTTGAATATAAACCACATGGATTTTACTTCTCCATATCCTCCCCTCTCTCCACGATTTTGACTTAGCAAACGTTGGGTTCACCTAATAATGAGCTTGTTACAATAATGGGAAATTATTAAATTAAATTCAATGAACATGATTTATTGATATTCACCTTTTGAACATAGACTTATTTAAAATTTTAAACAATAAACCATTGAAGACATAAAACACAATGACTATAGACACAAAATTGACTTTGACATACATAATGAAAATTGACAATATAGAAATGACACAGATTTTAATAACACAAACTAACTATATTATAATAAAAATAAATACTTAATGTGATATTAAAAAATACTTATAAACAATAAATAAGCAAGTTATGCTAATATCTAAACCTAAAAAATTATAGG
>JARHVA010000024.1:955000-970000 GCA_037957365.1 Torreya grandis
AAATGTGTCAAGGAAGTGGTGGAATGTGTGTGTGTGTGTGTGTGTGTGTGTGTGTGTGTGTGTGTGTGTGTGTGTGTGTGTGTGTGTGTGTGTGACTAATATATTTTATTATATGATATTAATATATATACTATATATTATTTATATTTACATATAACTATAATATATTATATTATTATAAAATATAATTTTTGTGATTTTTTTGTAAGTTTTTTCTTTTCATTTATGGATTATATTCCCTTTTAAGCATATGATGTTGAAAACCACTATTACTTGAGAAATAAAAATACTAACTCTCCCTGCCACTTAGGACCGATTGCCAATCAGCCACCATTTCTCTCAACCAGTGACTCCTCTACCAAAACATTCGCATTGTATCACGCATAATGCCCCTTTATGAAACCATGTGGCATGCACTTTGTAAAATCTTTGATACTCACTTCAATGTAATGAAAGCAATAAGATAGACTCCGTAACCACAATATATTAAACACCCATCAACAAATTTGTATTGTTGATTTGATTCACACATTACATGGAGTCCTTCCATAATCAAATATAAAATAGCCAATAAAATATGACACCACCTTGAAAGCTACAAACCCCTTTGTAATGGATTTAGCTCATGTAAATCCAACAACTACCTTGAAGTCGGGGCATGTGATTGATATGGACCCTCTAGTATATGATATTACTTGAAATACCTTGTTATTTCCCCTCATCATCATTGCCCAATTCACATTAAAATATTAAACAACTTAAAAATTTCGTATGGCATTGCTCTTTATTCCATGGGTATGATTATGTTGTTGATATATTCATAAAATAGATGATCATAAACTGTAATATAGACTTTGGAACCTTCTTGAAATCAAATCACCCACATGTCTTCCTCATTGACCCTTGAGAATAACAAGCATCCAATCAAACAATCTACCACCACATACCCCTTTGCAATGGGTACAACCATTTCATTATATATAAGAAGTGTATCTTATTATTCCATAAGTGGTTTCCTTGCATGACCTCCACGTGTCTCTTTTAAACCCATCATTTTGTCCCATCTTCTTTGCCTTTGATTTTCATTCTAATGTTAGAGGAGGGTGAATCTAGTGTTATGGCCTGAAGCTTTAAGACTCACTTGAGAAACAAAAATATGTTGCTGTAAAAATTATAAATTGCTATGGCACAAGTTAATTCTCTCACTCAGGCCTAAAATTTGATGATATTTATATTATTCTTTAGGTTTTAGACCATATATGACTGAATTCTTTTAGGCTGTAAATGTTTATAGTAGATCGTATGTATCTGTTTGTTTAAATATTTTGTTTAGTTAAGAACTCCCTTTGTCTTTGTCATACATACATGTCTTCATCAATGTAACAAACCGGTGCCCAACTCAATTAGTTCCGCTTTGTTAACATACTCAAAGTTTGTGCCAAAATAATAGCATTCGAACATGGTACGACCATACATCAAAGTAAATGCCTTAGTATAAGTGTACAAATTTTAGAAGCATACACGAGGCACGTGAATTATTTGGCATAATGGCTGAAATTAAAGTTTAACCACTGAAAGAGTTTTGTAGCTTTCTTTAAAGCGTTCAATTCAACAACACAAACATAAAAATGGAAAATTTTAAACATTTATACATTAAAGCTCAAAACACGTACTTATAAGATATACTATATATAACAAATTTTTCATAATTATAAAACAAAAAAACCAAACCCAAAAAAAATAACAAGGCATCCATAATTACAAACAAATGAATTGTTTATTGTATCCAGCTATTCAATAACAAAGCAAACCAAAACCCAACATGTGGGCATTGTGCGAAAGGGAGGGAGACCCATGGAAGAAGAGGACAGTAAAGCCCACCAAGCACCTGACATTCTTCTTCGACGGACCTGTCATTATAAATGATGGGGTCTATTTCGTGTCAATTCAAGAGCCCCCAGATGAACCCATCAAGAGCTAGTGTGCGGTTTATGCTATGGGTTCGGTAGGCGGATGGTTACAGAGCAAGGATGCTAGCCAAGCTGGGCTGATGAGAATACTATGTATTTTCATAGAAGAGCAGAATACGGGTGGTGGGGCATCTACAGATTTAATCTAGACCGACTTATGCCACCTAAGTGGATAACTTCCCATCTATAGATGCCTTCACACCCTCCGCTTCTACCATGGGGAACTGGATAGACTTCCCCCCACACAGACCAGAGACCATATTCAGGATATCAAAATCTGGAAGAGGTGAAGTTTACTTTATAAGGAATGGAGATGGTGTACGGCGGTGCAAATATTTATTGAGATAATGAACGACATTCATTCCATACCAGAAACTGCCCCTCCAAAACTGTTGTTCAAAACCAGATTCGCATCTCACATACTGTGAGGTGAATTTATGCCCTTCGTCTATCAATTGAAATGCCTCCGGTGTAAAAAGTCTAATACTAAACAATCTTAAACCATAACAATAACATAGAAACTATAAACTAATTAGAACTAAAACAAAAGCAAGACAATATGCGAAGCACCCTATGCTATAAAAAGTAATTAAATATTAGTGTTTAGAACGACACAAAACCATGTAAACCCTATACCACGGGCTATGCAAAACCTGTTTCGTCGTTGCAATCACCGAGGAGAGTCCGCAAAGATGGACCGTGTGTGTAGTTTGAGGCGAATGGAGGAAATAGTTGTCGAATGAAACTCGCTGAGGAGAGATCACTTGCTACGCCACAGGGATTGAGGAGCTCCTAGATCAGTCTCTAGGAGCCGAGTCGAGAGGCATAGGAGTATGTGAAACAGGAAGAGCTCATATTCTACCGTTCGAATGTTAAATAAAGAGAAAACTGATACAAATGATGCAGTCCACAATGTAACACAGGTCCGCCAACTCCATGCGAGCTGAGGAAGATGTCGAATCAAACCCGATGCAAAACACATCTGAGTAGGGACCAATAATCGGGGAAGATTTGGAGATACCAAGGTGAATTCGCCGATTGAGATCTACAGGGAGCTTGGATCTGAACAGGGCTGGAGGGAGACCGATTTGCTGAGGATGAGCTAGTTTGGGTGTCGAGTTGATGCGTTAGGGGGCCGAGCTCAGGATTTGGATGACCCGAGATCTCAAAAATTAAAATCTTATAATTCAAATACACAACTATCCAATCATTAATGCAAGGTGAGTCTGTCGGGAGTGAGTTTGCAACCAGCACAGTGACGACCAAAACAGCAAATTTCCAATGCTTCAATGTCGTGGATAATGCAATTCAAACACATGCAATGCTTTTCCGATCCCACAGAGCATGATCCAGCCCAATCAAATTTCGACAAACAAACTCAAAACTCTCACACAGATAATGGTACGGCCTACAAATGGATCCCAATATCCAACCATTTTGAAAATAACCCAACATATAATGTACGGCCATATCCACAAAAACATACACACACACATATATTATATATGCACAGTAAATCACTACAAACTATATAGATCTATGAATAGACAATTGAAAACGGGTTGCAAGTGGTATGCACTTGTAACCTATTGAAAAAGAGAATGAAGGTTTATTGAATGATAAAAGTATATTTTAGTAGAACCAAAGTTTTTATATACAAATGGCCTAAATTTAGGTTTCAATTAATCGATATTATTTTTAACTAAAGAGTTATAAATATATAGACTTATTGAAATATCCCAACACTCTCATTAAATATTAATTGACAATATTTGTTGAAAAACTCATTAATAATATAATATTTGCACTAATAAAACTATTTCAGAAGCTACATTCCTCACCTAAAAAAGGGGCATATTAGTAGGCTTGTTATAGAAAATCAAGCCTTCATTTATTGATAACAAACATGTTGGCACAAGTTTTATGTTTTAGAGAGTTTAGAGTGGTTCAAATTATCATTTTGGTTCAAAATATGGAATATATATTTACAAATTCAATCATATTTTAGGGCATTTGTAATGCATATACACATATTTTATATCAATATGAGTTACAGGGTTTTAGAATTGAGACAAAATAAAAAATATATAGATTCATATCATTTTATAGCATGTTGGCACTAATTGAATCAAATTATGGGGCACAAACATTGTTCATGCATATACACACTAGTGTAGTTATGTTTGCACCAATTGGATCATATTATGGGACATGAACATTATTCATGCATATGCACACTATTACAAATTTCTAATTTTTATTATGGCATCAATGGTACCTATAAGATAACACTTTGAATCTATAAAAAAAGTTGAAATGGATGATTTTGTTATTTGAGTAGTGTGTTTGAGGTTTAGTGATGCTCAATGGCCTAGGCACTACTCATTGAGTCTAATATGTGGCTCCCCCCTTTCATATTAAGATTTAATATTAGTTATTTGAGTAGTACAGTTAAGGTTAAATAATGTTCAACTACCAAGGCACTACTCTACGAGTCAAATATGTGGCTCCTCTATTTTATATTGAGGTTCACTATTGTTTAAATGAGTAATACAATTGAGGTTAAATGATGCTCAATGGCCTAAGCACTACTTTTTCATGAAGGCTAAAAAAATTGTGTTCCCAACCCATGGCCTTTCCTTATTACATAAATTGGGGCATGATCACCCCCAATTCTCCAAATGTTTTAACAAAAAAAATAATTCTTCAATATTTTCACAAGAAAGCATCATCTCCAATAGATCATAGAGCAATGGAGCTCACCCAATGACAAGGGTATTCTTTCCTTAAGATTTCATTTTTTAAAGTTTTCATTTATCATTTTAGATTTAATTCTCACATATGCATATTGATTATTGTATGTTTATTTCAAGTTTTCTTGGAGTAACTTGCACATTCATATCCTCCTCCCTAAGATAAATTGTGTGTTATATACTTAGGTATATCTTTTTATTATAGTATTGTATTTTATTTAAATAATATAATAAAATGGGAGCATTTGTAAACACTAAAATCTAGTATTAAACACTTGAAAATGTCAGTCGTAATTTATATTCACCTTACATGAATTATTCATATATATATATATATGGCTCTTATACAACTTTCTCTTCTATCCACATGCTTTCCATGGGTCCAACCCTCACGATTTTCTATCAATCACCCATAAGAATTCCCTAATCTACACATAACCTATCAATTATTATATCTATACATTTACATATCATAAAATTAGTATTTATACATCTCAAATGAATCCATCAAACTCCAAAGCTTGTGAAATTCTATAGGCATCTAAATCTAATGAACTCATCATTGTGCCAAAAAATGGTCTTTTTTATATTCAAATTATCTTCATGGGTTAACCCATACATTTTTCATATGGGTGGGATGAAAAGGTACCCAGGTAATCCCATATAAATACATAATATATCTAATATTATTCCCTATCTAGCAAGTATCTAGTATTGTGAAGCAAGCCTATTCAAAAATTTGCACATTTAAAGGGACTACCTTATTCTTTCCAATTCACTAATTAGTCACAAGGAGAAATCCCTAGCCAAGTCTAAATCACTTAATCTAAGTTAAGTTTCAAAATTTAGGTCAGAGGTTGTGTTCATTAAATGATAATTGGTGCACACATACATATAACAAGGGGAAATACATGTGATTTAACTTCCCTCTTCAAAATATTAGATTTATATGTAGTTCTCATTCATTCATTAGGGAGTATTTTAGGTCAGTTCAACCCACCTTATTTCCCCTTTTCCAAACCTAAACATAGTGTCAAACGTGTGCCTAGGGTTTTTAGGAGAAGGATATAAGTTTCATATATTTCACACATATCTATCCCTTGATATCATTCACAATTGGATTACTATAAGGTACAATGGCATATATAGAATAAAGGTACACTCAAATGACTCTAATAAAGGAAAGGCACTAACATTTATCATTGCCTTCAAGAGAGTATAGATTCCTTCTAAAGACATGTTAATACCTAATTATTTATCTAAATGACTCACAATCCAATTGGTATCCATTCTTATCACATTCATATAATCTCAAACCTACACATAACAAAAACATGTTAAGTATTATGATCATTACAATAAAATTCAATAAATTAAATACGGAACCTAACTCTAAATATCCTCTCCTTAGATAAACACCCTTATTGAAGATAAACACCCTTAGAGACTCTATATATCCTCCTTTTTTTCAACTCCACAAAAAATCCCCCTTAATCAATAAAAAGAACAACTAAATACTCTTCAATGATGAACACCATTTAAGCTCTCAATTGATATAGAAACCAACCGTATATAATAAATGGGATTCAATATTATGGATATAATTTTTTTTTTTTTTTTAAATGATAACCCATGGGTTAGGTTCATGTTGAGTTGAAATATGATTAAACATATGATCATGTTAAGTAACTTAGAATAAAACCATCATTTTGTACATGTCCACTTTGGGTAGTATATACTCTTAAATTTTTTTAAAAGGTAATTAGGGTTTATTTTTGGATCAGTCCATGCAAATTAAAATATGGTGATACATGTTTACATTGAAGGTTTGTATTGTAATTTTTTTAATTTGATTGGGTAAAATGTTTTTGATTGGAGTTATGAACTAGTATGGGATATAATCGTGGGCCCATTCATGTAGCAAACCAAAAGAATAAAAAATATAAATGTAGAAAGGAAACCAGTTCTCATAAGATAGACACCAAGAAAGAAGGAATGCTAAAACCAAAGAGAACTAAAAAAAAGGAGGAACAAAAATAAATAGGAGATGGAAAAACCACAGTGACACACCAAAACTCTCATTGTAATTTTAATTCACCATGTAGTTCTTATTATCATGAACATTAGACTATATTAGGTCTTGTAATAGAGTAAGGAGGTCATTTGGCTATACATATAAATATAAGTATGAAAAGAATGGTTATATGAGTGTTTGTTTATAAGTCTTTAAGGGTTTACTTAATGTAATACAACCAAATTAGACTTAAATTGGGGTCACCTTATTTTTTAAGGTTTGTTTAGTTCAGGTATACATAGGGGTATGGATCTTGAAGAAAGCTATAAATATAAAACCTTTTCTTGCCTCGAATTGGGTATGTAGAGAGTTGTAAATTTCCATAAGATTACTTATAAGGGGAATGTACATTACCAGTCTCCTTTGTAACATGGGTATATATTATGTCCATGCATGTATTCATGATGTTTAAAATTTACTCTTTCCTTGTGCATGAAAGCTAATATTTATGTTTATCCATTAAGTTTATATATTTAATATGATTGATAAAAATTTGGTTATCAATCCCAAAGTTAGGTTTAAGGACACAATTTTTTAACTCGCATATAAGATGTAGGCTTAATTATAAACCTTGATTTTAGTGTAGTAAATTTTAAAATAATTGAGGCAAGATTAAAAATTCATTGCTATAAATACTAATTAAATGATATTGATGAAGGTTGTGTTTGATCTCATTTTAGAACAAGGTCATAATTTTATGCTTATATTTATCCCTTGGGTTAACAGGTAAACTATTAAATGAATTTGGTTATAGTTTGAGATATAATTCTTCATTAATAAATTTATTTCTAAGAAAATTATCAAATGATGTTTTTATTTCTAGTTGTAGTTTTCTTTCCCCATTAATAGACTTGTTTCTAGTTCCTCATTAAGACATGACTATTATCTTTTATAACTATTATTATTAGATGTATTAGATGTGTATACATTTTGATAGCCATTCTTTTTTATTGTGTAGATGAAACATTATTATTGGCTATGAAAAATTTATTGATTGTCCTTATAGATAGTCGTGTAAACCATATTGACAGCCATTATCATTGGTTGTGAAAAATGTATTGTTTTACATTTGTTTATAAACTAATATATAAAAGATGAGATTACATAATTCTAAGTGATGATTAATGAGGAATATATTTTAAAATTGTTTCCTATAGTTATATAAATATATGCATATGACTTGGGAGTTTGGGATTATAAGATAATGGTTGTGTTTTGTTAAGTTATAGAATAGTTTTTTTAATCTAGTTTACCATTTAATTTTTGACCTTTGTATATAAATATTCATTAGGAACATAGTTTTTTATTATTATTTTATATACCATGAAGATCTAATTTTAAATATTTGTGTTAATTTTAATTAGTTTTAAAATTAAATTAGGCTTCCATCTTAGCTTTGTGATTTGTGTTATGTATTTCTTATTTTATAAATTTTCATGGCAACATTTTATCTACTTATAGTTAGAATTAAGTTGTAATGGACTTGGTGGGTGATTGTAAAACTAGTGGTAGTTTTCTCCCACTTCCTTTCCCACGACCACAAGCTTCCTTGACCAATGAATATACCTTGAGTATATGTTATAGATGCACACCCATTCCCTTTATGTTTAAAGAGTTTTATTTATAATAAATGTCTTATATTTTGATTGATTTTAAGTTTTGTTGTTTTTTATCAGAGGATACCTTGTATTATCCAGATATTTGGTTTTTACATGAAATAGATATTTTAATGAATTCAATAGGAATAAATCTCTCAATTCCTTCACCAACATTTCCATATGACCATTATTTTTTTTAAACCTTATTGATTATATCCAAGCACATGAAGTGTGATAGATGAAAAGGAATGTGGTTAAACTCTTTCATGTGCTCATAAATTATATGTATTCTAAACCACATCCTAAGGAAACTATGATTATTTAATAAGGTTATTATATAGGATTCATCATTAAATTCATGAACCTTAAGATGAGCTTGGTATTTTTTGGTAGATGCAATGGGATATCTACTCCCACTAACTCACCCAACACCCATCAAATCTAAATAGTCATTATGTATGTTGTAATCTTAGATTTATGAATTTTTAAACCATATAAGAAAGATAAACCTAATTTTCATGGAGTGAAAGCCAAATACGTGCACATAAGTATTGATCCTTATGTACTCATTAGATAGTAAAATGTTGGAGTGACTATTAAAATGCATAGATACTCCTTAAAACTTATTGTTGAAAATATGATTATGATAATGCTTAAAATCATAAGATAAATCCTTTAAATAGACTTGATTGAATAAACTGTAAGTGAGTAATTCCCTACCTATAAATATGTTTAGATAATATTTGGTGTTTTTGAATGATTTTGAAATGAATTTGTAAATAAACTTATAGGTATGTGAATTCATTTGGTGTTTCCAATCAACCCTTTATTCAGAAAGAATTATAGGGTTTTTTTTGGTTGAAATACTTTTAAGTCTTTCACTAAAACATGATATTCATATCATCTATTCATATTCATTTTAATTTTTTGGTTCATAGTGTTTTTCCATATCCACTTATAAATGGGAATGAAATGTTTTGTTTTGTTTTTTGTTTTCTATTTATTCATCATATTAATGCATATATTATGGTGGGTGTACTTAATTTTCTCATATGCTTCTTTGAATTTTCTTAATTCAATGTTTTTCTTATCAAAAATCTCATTAAAGGGTAGGGCCACACCCATACCCATGTGGGAGATGTGCAAGCGATCCATAAGGCTACATTGTTGGAAGAAAAGTGATATGAGATAATTTTGTTACTAATATATTTGGAAACTATGTAGTACATGCTTGTACATGGAGTACACTTGGATAATAGTATAATTTCGCTAAAGGGAATTGGTGTTTTATATATAACCTATCTTATTAAAAATTTATGAAAATTCATTGTAATATTTTTTAAATAAATATTGTTATTAAGCTTGGTTAACGATTTTGTTTATCTATTGATTTCATTAAATGGAGTTTTTTTATGATCCATGCACCATTTGATTTATGATATTAATTTCAGATCTATTATGTTTTATATATTGGTTATTCTCAATATCAACACAAACTTATTTATGTACAATGGACTATTACTGTAATTTTAATAAGTTATCAACATATGATATATTAATGTTATCATTATGAATTTATTATAACATAGATGTATGTGAACTATTTTCTTGCATTTGTTTGCATGAATAAATGGATGAAATTATTATTTTTGATGTAGTTTCATAATGGTGCAATTTAATTTATTTTTTAAATTTTTTGTGCTTTCATTTTCTATGATGGTTACACATACTTTAAATTTTCATATTAGCTTCCCTTCTTATTTTTAGTAAGTGTTTTTTTTTAGGGTTAGGGAATCCATGTGAATGATTAATTTTTACATTTAGTCAATGATACGATATTGTGTAATGAAAATAAATCATCACATTTTTTGGTGATCGATTGAAGGGTCACTACATTATGGTATCGTAACCCATATTAAATGCCCAAGGATTTGGTATTCATTATTGTTAATATAATTATATTAAAAAATTTGGCTTGTTTAAGCATTATAGTTTGATTAATAGCCAATGATAGTGGAAATGATGGTAACCTTGATGAAGAATAAAATAATAGGATTAACTAAATCCTCGTCATCTTGTTCAATACCAATAATTGGATGACCAACCTCAAATAATAAGTTCAAAGGAATAAAACTACCAAGAGTTGATAGCAGGAATAATCCATAAGGTCAGGGAGAGGGTGATCAAAATCATAATTAAGGGGTTATTGAGAACAACTAGGATCAAGGTGATGGGGGAAGAAACTGGGATACCCAAACAAAACATGAGAGAGTTAATTGACACTAAGTTAATAAAGATCACTTTCAGATTGGATTAGCTAAATATTTGAAAGGATCACCACACCAAAATTTGATGAATTTTTTTTATGTGATGAAGTAGAATTATGGCTCATACAGATGGAAAATTATTTCAAGTTCTATAAATTCTTAGATGAGACAAAAGTGGTTTAGGGAGAATATTACGTCTCAATTGAATAATATTCTTGGTGGAATAACAAAAGTATGAAATGGTTTAGCACTCAAAAAATTTAAGTTGGTTCAATTTAAGATGTTGTTCAAGCTACATTGGTTTCCACAACTCTACTTTGATGGGAATATGGTTGATTTTTAGATTCTTTGCTAGGTAAATTTACTATTTTCCCTATACTAAGTTTTATCCATTGAAATCTTCATGTATCTACCTCAGTATCAAAAATATATTTATTTTTGTATTATTAAATTGATCTTACGTATAAATATATATATTGGAGTTGATGCAAATGTTCATGGATCTACCTCTATAGACCATGTGTTTACAAAGGATATAAAAATTTGGAAGAAATTTTAGTCACTTGTAGCTACATGAAGGTATAATAAAGATAAAATTATAAATTTGTAGCCTTATCAAGCATTACCATATTTAAATAAGAAACCTTGTAAGGATAGTATTGATGGGGGCTTCAAGGGCCGATCAAGTGGAAAACATTTCTAGTCTATGAACTCTGTAAAATAGAATAAGTGGCCTAATGGAGAGGGTAAAAATCTTGGAAGAGAGGTGTAGTAGGAGGATGTTATACTTTCATTGATGATCATTATGCCAATAATTTTAATAAAAAATATTATGGAGAAAACCATAAACCTGCTTTAGGATTTTCAATAAAAAATTAATGCAATGGAACTAATATCCACCAAGTTAATCATCATATTATCCATATAAATGATTTAGGTTAAGTTTTTAACCAACTTGTTTCCATTTTGTTTGATATGGAAGAAACTAAAAATTCTTTTAGATCCTAAATTTTGGACTAAAAATTCTAGGAAAGATGGTTTTATGGATAAATCTTAGTCAATTTAGTATAAAAACTGAGAAGAGAGGAAATTAAAACAATGGTTATTTGAATTTGAGTTATAACTTCTTAGTGTTTTAACTAATTTAAATCTCTTTGTTGAACCATTAAGGTCATATGGTATGATCCTCCTATTAAATTGGTAATTTCAACATTGAACGAAGGTTGATTTCTTTGTAAAGTTAATAAATTCCTAGACATAAAAAAAACAAAATGAAAGTTCAAAGGGTTATAAAGACAATCAATGTTTTGAAAATTTTAGCCATGTAATTGAAAAAGGTGAAAATAAAGGGGTGCATTCATTAATTTTTAAACATTGATGATGTTGGGGATATGATGGAACCCACCTTTGGGGAATAACATTTTCTCCATGAATTTCAAGAGGTATTTCTAGATGATTACCTGGATTCCTACTGAGGAGATATTTTGATTTTATAATCAATATTATATTTGATTTTTAACCTAAATCCAAAATTATTTATTATATAATAGTAACATATATTTTTAATTTTAATACATATATTCATTAAATTTATTTCCAAATTATTGATGCAACCAATTTTATCACCTTGAAGAATACCTACAATGTTCATTAAGAAGAATTATAAAACATTGTGGCTCTCCATTGATTACCAAATTATTAACAAAGAAACAATCATAACCTACCTCATAATATCATAAACTTGTTTCTTCTATGAAACTCTATATAATAATAATACATCCAAGTTAAAGTTACATTTGTTTAGTTCACAAAAATGAGATCATATATATCTACATTTACAAGATTGTGCATACATTTCCCATCAATTTTGTTGGTAAAATGCAAATAATTTAACAAGTTAAATAGATTTATTATAACCCCTCTTGTTCATTCTTACTTTTACTCCTAAAAAAATACTCTAACTGCTTAAATTTTATTTATTTATTATTATTTTTAATTCACTGCATAGATTTTTTAATAACTGGATTGAAATATAAAAAATGGATTGAATTTTTGAGGAACATAAATGTTCATAATGGAAGAAAACATAGCCATGCCTATCATGGAAAGAAATAAATTATATTAGATAAGTATAACACACAACGAATGTGATAAAAGTAGTTGATGTGGCCATGTAGATTAACACAGGAGTTGGTTTGTAAAGTTTATGAGCACCTAAATATGAAGGGACACAACATATGCTTTTATGTTGAGAAAAATATTATTTAAGAGTTGTTTGGGTGTTAAATCATTATAAAAGATGAATGTGCAAAAGTTTTTAATTTTTTTGGATGTTAAAAAATATGCAATTTATTTGGATTATGAATTCACTCATGAGGAGAGTGTAATGCCGATAAATAAAGCACACTTATTTTGAAATCAATCAATCATTATATTATTATGAGGGTTAATTCTATTTTGGTATCACCTTCACTAGCATAAGAATCATGGTCTATTGGTTTTATATGTTGATGCAAAACTAAGGCTACCAATCAGTGTTGTACTAAATTTTTGAATGAGTGAGGTTTTTATAGTCATTAAAGTAATTCCAATTTACACTGAAGAGGCATATTTGACTTGGGGTATTAAAGAATGTCTTTAGAGACATTTAATAAATATTGCTTAATTAGGATTATGAATCCACATAAAAGGAAATGGGAAGGGGGAAAAGGTAAACATACTCATTATGCCACCAATCAACTATTGTATTAGTAATATTTTCACTTTCATTGTGGTAGTAACTTTTATAATAAGGACCATATGTTATTGGTTTTATATGTTGCAATGGGCAAATCCTAGTAGCCAATGTGGGATTAATTTTTGGAGTGAATGATGAATTTATAGTCATAAAATCAATTCCAAGATTTATTGAAGTGTAATATCTTACTTGGGGTATTAAGGCATGTATTTAGATGCATTTGAGAAGATGTTTTTTTTGGTATTATGAAACTACATAGGAGGATAATAGAGTCCTGATAAAACACATTTATTATTCTCCCACAACCAATCAATCATTATGTTAGTACAAAGGTCACTTATATTGGGGCATCACCCCCATTTAGCAAAGGGATAATTATTTTTTGGGTTTATATGTGTTATATATGAATCCTACCAACTAAAGTCAGATTATTATTTTGAATGAATGATAATTTTAGAGTCATAAAATATGTATCAATATATACCACATATGAGGCATGTCCAACATGATGTATTATGCCATGTATCTATGGACATATGAGTATGATTAATCAATGAATTAATAAAACTTCATGAGAGGAGATGGGAATGTTGACTAAGGACATCTTAATAATAATGTCACTTTCATTGTGGTCTCACCTCTTAGAATAAGGACCATATTTTATTGGGTTTATATGTTGTAGCAATCAAATCCTACCATCCAATATGGAATTAATTTTTTAAATGAATGGGGATTTTATATTCATGGAAGCAACTAAAATATGAATTAAAGTGTAATATCTTACTTGGGGTAGTAATGATTGTATCTAGATGTATTTGAGCAAGTGTCTTTTTGGAATTATGAAACCACATAGGAGGAGAATGGAATCCTGAGAAAACATATTTATTATTCCCAAATAACTAATTAATCATTATGTTAGTAAGAGGGTCATTTCTATTATAGCATCACCCTCATTTGGTAGAAGGATCATGGTTTATTGGGTTTATATGTGTTTTTTACAAGGCCTACCAACTAATTTCAAATTATTATTTTGAATAAATGATAATTTTAGAGTCTTATAAATTTAAATATGCATTGATAAGGCATGCCCAATATGGTGTATTATGCCATGTATTTATGGGAATATGAATGGGATTAAGCTATAAATTTATGAAGCTTCACAAGAGGAGATGGGATCATTGATAAATAAAACATACTCATCCAACAACTAATCAACCATTATGTTAGTAGGATGGCCACTTCATTTTTGGTATCATCCTAAGTGGCATAAGGATCATGTTCTACTAGGTTTCTATGTTATCACGGACCAAGCCTACCAACCAATATGGCATTAGTTTTTTGAATGAATAAGGATTTTATACTCATTGAAAAATCAATTCCAAGATAAACTGAAGAGGCAGATTTTACTTAGGGTTAATAAGTCATGTATTTAAATGATTTTGAGTGGGATTTATTATTTGGGAATTATGAAGCCACATAGGAGGAGAGGGAAGGCCATGTGATAAAATGTACTCATCTTGTAACCAATTAGCCATTATGTTAGTTGGAGGGCCACTTCCAATATAGTTTCACCCCATTATAATAAGGACCATGTTTTATTA